>JAGDQP010000554.1:12900-155159 GCA_022664845.1 Lepisma saccharinum | reverse complement strand
AACAGGATTCAGGGGCGCTACTCGTAATTTCGTAATGGCGCAATTTTTTTTTTATATATATATATTCGAAGAAAATAAGTTTCATCTTTAGTTACAATGCATTCTGCATACATTTGCAACACTTTTTTATATTTAAAAAAAAACAGATAAGAACATCATCTTAAACGGCAAGGTTCGAGGTCGAGGTTCAAGTCCTACGGCGAAGTCGAGGTTGAACTACCATTTTAACTAATTTATCTATTTATATTACGAATGCAACCTACATCTCATTAGCACCTTTGTACAAGAGAGAAACATCCTGTCCTCTTATAGCCTTTAGGTATCTTTAGCTCAAAACACGAAAACTTAAATAATGCTTCATAACTTTGTCAGCAGTAGTCCCAAAAAATGACTTTATTGACGATTTTTGTTTCATCTCGAATATTCACTACTTACCCCATCTCAAGCATTTCTTGTTTAGGTTTAGGAAAAGTAAAAGTTCTTACGTTAAAAATGTACAAAAGTTTATATTTAAATTAGAAAAGCAATATATCTTATTAGCGCCCTTGTACATAACAGACAAGCTCCATCCACTTAAGTCATTTAGGCATCTTTGACTCAGACCGTGCAACTTAATAATGCTTCAAAACTTTGTCAGAAGCAGTTAGAAGCAGAGTACAAGAAATAATGTTTTAAGTACTTCCTTGATTGTCGTCAGAGGACAGTAAAAGTAAAAAAGTACATCACTATGTCATAAGGTATGTTAATAATTTCCGTTTTCCTCACTTTGGCGCCGAACTGAACTGGCGCCGAAACGGCAGCGCCAAAATGGTGGCGCCGAAACGTAGCGGACCCATACAAAACGGTGCCCCTCATTTGATGTTTTGAAAATGGTTTCATCTGAGAATCGTATTCCAGTTATGATCCACATTCGTATGTGGAAGTGCAAGACGGTAAATTTTATGTTCATCTGAGTATTTTTCCTTCACGGCAGCAACACGGCCACGTAATCCAACTTGACGAAGCCTTTGGAGCGCTGTCAGCGTACTACCAGCAAAGTGAAAAGTTTCCCTTAGTGGGTCTAATCGGGCTTCGTTTACTAATCTCGTATCTTCAGCCTCGGTAGACACATAAGGGCGACCAGGAGATCGTAAATTGCCAGTCTGACCTATAGTAAGATATTGCCGAATCCATCGCCTGACTGTAGCGGCCCGGATACCCATTCGTCTCCCAGTTGCAGTATAGCCCTCTAACTCCCACAAGGTAATTACAGCTGAACGCCTGTCCATGATCAGCATTGCTGTGAGCAGCGAAGAAACAAGTAACAGCAGGTAACTGGCATGTGATTGGTTAATTGCAGGGCACGCCCCTTGTGGGAAACGATTTGGTTAACAGTCGCGCAAAGAATCTTAAAATGGCGCAAGGAATATAATAAAAATAATAATAGTTTTCATAAATAAGAAGAGTTTTTTAATAAACAAAGTTAATTGTTATACTAGCTTTACACGTATAAAATATACATTCTGAATTTAAACTTACAAAAAGAATCCTCAGGCTTTCTCTGTTACGAAAACAACAGACTGAAATAAAACCAATTTAATCTTCTTTATCTAAAATCACAAACGTATAAAATGGCCCACTTAGCGTGACTCAATCTACTGGTATTTTAATACGACAAATCTTGGCAACATTTCTCTAACTATAACAGCAGCTCGTGGTTAAAACCTTTGCTTTCTAAACCAATACTACACGAACGTGTGTTCGAGCCCTGGTCAGGTCAAGTATTTTTCTTAATAGTTAATAAGATAATAATAACTTCTCTTCATCTGATGACACAAGTATAGAATTTGCCAGCAAGAAAGAGAGAGAGAGAGAGAGAGAGAGAGAGAGAGAGAGAGAGGCATTTCAGACCCATGGGAAGAACTTCTGTCTTCTTTACTGAAGAACAGTTTAATATCTTAGTGATTCATCGTTCGTGTTGATCATGAGATTTGGAGATAGTGAATTTGCTGTATGGTAAATGGATCCGACTTTGGATATAACAACGTTTACTTAATTTGTATTTAATGTTCACATATAATATACCGACGTTCTGTCAACACCCACCACTTCTCTGATGTAATAGTTTAAAAATAATAATTATCTATTTATTAGAAGTTAGCACAGATACAGCAAACGCCATGTTACACCGTTCTTGTAACAAACAATAACAAAGACTTATGCAATAGGATATAATATTTTTTTTTCCATTCAATCATTCATTGTAGATTCATATAACAAGCCTTTAGAAATTTACTTTTACTGAAGCACAAATCTAATGGCAAAGGAAGAGTATTGTAGAAATGTGATTATCTACCAGGTGTATGCATAAGTTTTTGCTTTTTTTTTTTTTTTTTTTTTGTAAAGAAAACACGTAATTTTAAAGGGAAATTAATTTTGTTTTATTCAAAATATTGGCCATCGGCTTCTACACATTTCGCCCATCTTTCGGGTAATTGATGCATACTATGCCAGAAAAACTGCTTGTCTTTTGCGGCAAACCATTCGTCGAGCCATTTTCCAACGTCTTCGAAATTGCTGAAGTGCTGCTCTGCGAGCGCGTGCACCACTGATGCGAATAGGTGATGGTCAGATGGCGCCAGGTCTGGGGAGTACGGCGGGTGCGGAAGGATGCCCCATCCAAGCGATTTCAAGGTGTCTGTCACTGGTTTTGCTGTGTGTGACGGCGCATTATCGTGTAACACAATCACTTTGCCATGTCTTCGGGCTCATTCCGGTCGTCTTTCGATCAATGCATGATTTAAATTAATCATTTGTTGGCGTTAACGTTGTGCATTAACGGTTTCGCCGGGCTTCAAGTGTTCATAATACACAATACCTCTCTGGTCCCACCAGACACAAAGCATGGTCTTCTTGCCGAAGCGATTTGGCCTTGGTGTTGAAGGACCGGCTTCGCCAGGTGAAAGCCACGACTTTTGCCGCTTCGGGTTTTCAAAATAAATCCATTTTTCGTCACCCGTCACAATTCGATACAAAAAGGATTTTCTTTCGTGGCGTTGAAGCAGCATTTCACAAGTGACTTTGCGATTTTCCATTTGACGTTCAATCAAATCGTGTGGGACCCATTTACCCAGTTTATTGATCTTCCCCATTGCTCGTAAACGTCTGCTGATTGTTTCTTGTGACACGTTTAATGCTTTTGCCAATTGCTGTTGAGTTTGAGTTGGGTCATCCTCCAATAACACCTGCAATTGCTCGTTTCCGCACTTTTGTGGTCTACCAGAGCGCGCACTGTCTTTTACATTGAAATCACCACTTTTAAATTGTCGAAACCACGTCTCACATGTTCTAATCAATGGAGCGTGTTCACCATATGTTTCTACCAGCACACGATGACTTTCAACAGCCTTTTTCTTTTGATTAAATAAGAAAAGCAAATGTTCTTTTTCAGGCACAAACTTCGACATGATCACTGAACGATAAAACAAAGACGCTAGTGTTTGGCGGACTCAACTTGTGTGTGTTTGTAGTTTAATGTCAGACGAACAAAATGACGTATGTGTCAAATGAATACGCTGCGTACTTTTCGCTGGCGCCATCTGTTAGTTGAACCGGAAACTACTTATGCATACACCTGGTATATACAAGAGATCGCTGGACCAAACACAATCTCGGTTTTGAAAGGTAGAAATGGTGTTGTGAACGAGAATTTTGTCTGGGTACTCTTAGGTTAAGAAGTGGAAGAAGGTCGTTTCGTCCTGAGTGTGCATTGCATTATTTTATAAAGAAATTTTAAGTCATTTAGTTTTCTTCGTGTGTCTATGTTTTTTAAGTCAAGAGAATTCAAAATGTCTACGTTAGATTTATGTTGGAGGTTGGGTACCCTGTGTTGTACAATGCGGATAAAGAAATTTTGGACTTTGAGCAATTTAGATAAGTTGGTTTCACAAGCCATAGACCAGATAGATGAACAGTATTCAATAGTAGGAAGTACACAAGTGAGAAAATATGACCGAAGAGCTCTGAAATCTTTAATATCGGTAAACCTGTAGAGAAGTCCAAGAAGTTTGAGTGGTTTAGAAGTTACGAATTCAATGTGAGGAGTAAAATTGAGTTTTTCATCAAATATGATACCCAGGTCTTTGTAATGGTCTACCCATGGTATACTAGATGAGACTAATGTGTACGTACATTATGTGTTATGGGTTTTCAGTGAGAAACGCATTGCAGCAGTTTTGCAAGGATTGATTTTCAGTAGCCAATTATTGCACCATATTTCAACAGAATCTATAGCGGCTTAAAGGAAGAAAGTATCTTCTGTAGATTTAATTGTCTTAAAAGTTTTGCAGTCATCAGCGTAAAGAAGTACCGAGCAGGAATTATCTATCTGTTCACACGTCATCAATGAAGAGGGAAAATAAAACTGGCCCTAAGGAACTTCCTTGAGGGACGCCTGAAAACATGGGGAGCCACTTGGATGTACTACCAGAGAAGACAACACTTGTTCTCTGTCAAACAAATACGATGTTAGAAGCTGAAGGAGGGGTCCGTGTATACTAAATCTGGAAGCAAGCATGTGTATAACAAGTTTGTGATTGACAGTTTCAAATGCTTTGGAGAAGTCTAGGTATATGACGTCAAGTTCTTGTCTATTTGCTAGGGCATCCGTGGCGTGAGACAGTAGGACAGCTAAGTTGGATTCACAGGATCCATTCGGTACAAAGCCATGCTGGGAGGGAGAAAGAAATGGGAGGACATGATTTTGAATCCTGTCTGTGATGATTCTTTCACAAATTATACCGAGGGCAGAAAGAAGGGAAATAGGTCTATATGAGACAACACAGGATTTTTCACCTTTTTTGTAAACCGGAGTAATATTTGCTTGTTTTCAGGAGTTTGTGAAATAACCCTCCGAGAAGCACCTATTGCAAAGAATGGTGAGAGGTGCAGACAATGGTTGGGTTAGTTTAATCAGAAATATGGAATTTATTTTGTCAGGTCAGCGGTTGTGTTTACATCTGATAGGCAATGGGGAATTTTAGACTTTACATCAGGAAAAAATTGAGGATCTGAACAAGCATTAAAATTGTCATAGAAGCAGTCATTAAATAAATCAGCCCTTTCGTTGAATGAAGCAGTACGTTCACTGTATGACACTTATGTCCTGAAATGCTTGTCTGGATACATATAAAACTTATTATTATTTTATCTAATTATTCATGGTTCGAGGAATATATAAATACATAAAAATAAATTTTCTAGAACGGGATTCGAACCCACGACCTCACGATTAGAAGCCACGCGCTCTACCACTGATCTAACATAACACATCTATCTACTTCTTTCTGATAGAACTCCTTCTGAAGAAATATGAATGAATTTTCGGTGTTCAATACAATGAAATTCATATACGTGGCAATTGTTGTTGCTTTTCTCTCCTTTCTCTTGTTTACTGAACTACTTGTATGAATGCGAGAACTAAATTTGTTGTCTTCACTTTCATTGCAAATGTGCTTGTACGTATAGAAATGTAGGTGACAAAACGATCATGTGCTCAGATGTATGGATGGTTTCGAAATACTGTATCATTACGTATTTGAATGAATGCTACTTTTTTCTACACTTAATAACATTTCAACATGTCTTATTGCACTTAAAAAAAACATCTGCACTTTTTTTTTCCCAATTGCGAAAGTTAATCCTTCCTTCCAGGGCTCGAACCTGGCATCTTTGGTTTACTGTTTCCGAAGATACCCGAAGTTGGACGTAGAGAATTTTCAGCTGAAAATTGTTGTCATCAATGCGGTCATCTTTTTTTTGGAATAGAGTGTACCTACAGGAAAAACTCAACTTATCTGAGTGACAATAAAACTGTTTATTAAAGAAACTGCCTCTTAATTTATGTATGGCCTTTGGGCTCAAGCCAGGATAGGGTGGGGTAGAGGATGCTGGAAGTTAGTAGGTACTATGTAGTTACTGCTGCTAGTTAGTAGATAATTACTATTTCGGCAAATAGTCTGGTGTGACTGAGGGAAAAATGGGAAAACCTCACTAAGGATAGGCGGCCGCTGAGATCATTCCCAGGACCTTTCGAATGCGAAATCAACACTCTACCAACTGAGATAGGGATGTTCGATAGTAGAAGTAATTGTCTTTTACAACCTGTTCTGTTGGAAGCACAACAGAAGAAAAAGACTACAAAGTAGTGAACTTTGCCTTTAATCAAACATTTAATAGGCACGTACAGTCAGCGACTAAAGTTCTTTCCCCTCGGTAAATTTTCTTTTGCTTATAAGTTGGGAATGAATGGACTGATTTGAGTACAGTTTTCTATAATGTACAGAAAATTACAGTCTTCAATTTACTGAAAACTGTACTCAAATCTGTCCATCCCTTGCAAAGTTATTCGCAGAAGAAATTTTACCAAAGGAAAAGAACTTTTGCCACTGACTATACATTTTATTTATTTATTTATTTATTTATTTATTTTTGCGTGCAAGGTTCGACACAATTGCAAAAGTGGGTTTATTACTTTTAAAAAACGAATTTCCTAACGTCAAAGATTTAATCAACAGCAACCAGTGTGTATTGTCTTTTAAACGATGTATTTAACTAGTCACTCATAATATCTATCTTGAATGACAACGAAACAATCTAAGCGGAAAATTCGTCTTTGAGATTTTGATCTGAACCTTTAGAATTGCAAGTTCTTTGAAATTAGTCGTTGAACCAGGAGGGGGGGGGGGGTCGTGCGGTTTCATTTCAAGGGATTTGGTATATAGTATATTTTTGGATTCAGCAGATCACCAGCATAACAAGTAGGCATGATACTCTCAATTTTAGGGTAGCTGGTGGTCGCCATCTTGAAAAAAATATTGCGGATGTAAAACTTTCTTTATTTGTGTGTTTTCCTAAGTAAGAATGGAACACAAAATATATACATGAAATGCTCAATTATAGGGTATCTAATGTCCGCCATCTTTGAAAATGGCTGGGAACATAGTACTTTTTTTTTCTGTACCTAAATGGTTTTAGTTGAAAATGACTCAGAACGACACATTTTTAATTTCAGCACATCACCAGCATAATATTTGGGCGTGTTAATGTCAATAATGGGCTAGCTAATTTCCACCAACTTGAAGAAAACTTCCGAACTTTCGGGTTTGCTCAACTCCTCACTAAACAAATACCCCCCTCCCCCTCCCAATACTCTGCCTTCACTACTAAATAATGTAACAAAACGTTTCAACTGCTATATGTGTATCTAGCTCAAACACAGAAATCCTCACACAAACTGGAAGCAATAGATTAATGGAGAGGGGTTAGACCTGTCTGAAAGAACAAATTCAGTCAATTCAGTCAAATGGATTTAAACACTCATATTACTGTCGCTTGTTGTTGTGAATTCAAAACCTGTAACAACGAAGCTCTTTCAACACTGAATAAAAACGAAAATAAATCGGCGTGCTCCAAACGTCTCTTGTATAGACTGTAGGTGAAAAAACACACGTTACCGGACTCAACAGAAACTGTGAGGAAAACTTTTAACCTCATCCTCCTCGTAAAGCAACGGACTAAATCGAAATAAAGAACGCCAATTTCTGGGGAAAAAATAGGACGTAACTCAGTATGAGATGAATGAGCTAGCACTTCCCATACTTTGAGCACTTCTACCAACCAAAACCTGTTCAGATTCGGAACTAAACAATTAAAAAGTGGCCAGAAAAAGAATCAAAGGATCTAATAACACTCATGTCACACTAACTTCCATAAGCTACAAATTACAAAGAGAACATACTGTTCCGTGAATTACTCTGCTGCTAACCACACGCACTCAAACAATATGGGTACAAGTAAGTAGTGAATTAACGTGGAACAGAGTCCAAACCAAAAAGTTAAATAAAAATGATTATATATCGTATTAGCAGAACAGATATGCGCCTAGCAAGAGACCAGATAACTAACTATAATATTAGGTGGATAACACAGAAATCCGAAGTAGCTCAACTGTACAAGTCCACAAAACATTGAACACTATATATTATTGTGAGCTCTCTAAAAACATTGTGTAATACACCTTTTAGAAATTATTAGCAAAAACAGCATACATTAAGAGATGTACATCAATCTTCAAAAGCTTTGAGATCACATAGAAATAACTTCTTTCTAATAATAAAACCAGCTAAGTGGCTCAAATATTGTTTTATTAAAAATGTGAACCACAAAGCAAAAATTTTTCCCTTGGATATTCAACTAGAAACACGGTTGAAAACTGCTCCCTATTAATATTGACATGATTGTCGGCTAATAATTGACAGGCGGACAAAATCAGCTAATTCCACGAAATCCAAAACATTCTGTCTAAAAGGACCTAAGCTGAAAATAACAAACCATTGCAAATCCCTGCATCTAAAAACTGTTTGGTGTTCAGAACTAGTTATGATACGTTAAGTCATTTGAACCAGAAAAACTACACAAGCGGTTCCTACTGAACTTAACACACACATCAGTCCAAATATAGAAATCTCGGTCCCCTACAATCAAGAAAAATGGAATGATAAAAAGAATTCCAAGGATCCGGTCTTTGATCCCCAATGACCAGACTATAAACAGTGGAAGACCTGAACAAAACTAAAGATCAGAACATTTCGGAAATTACAGAGAGTCAACACTACATGCACCGGAAGGATAACATCCTCGACCGCAGTTTCGACAGACGTGTTTATATTTTTAAAACCATGAACCTCCACAATAAGCCAGCTATTCAACTGGTAAGAATAGGAATCACCCGATAGCAGACATGTCAACTTGTCAAACTAGAGAAGTTCGAATGCGGGAGAGTTTCCAATCTGGAATGAAGGAAATGCGGAAGCTTGCTTAAAAAGAGATACAACACGAACGTTAAACCTTCTAAACAACAGAATCTATCACGCAATATTTTAGTTTCTCAGTTGACATGTCTGCGATAGCTCAGTGTCCCGGACATGGAACTCAGAAGAATTGAACTAGCCTCAGGAACTACCACGGCAGCAAAAATTCCGACAGACCAGTGGAAAGAGAAGTATTAAGGTTGTGATCAGATCTAGAGAGAGATTCAGAATTTCATAGATATATACAGAGGGACAGAACGACAGAGTTAGTGTTCAATGTTTACATTTACAGAGTTAAAGTTATCAGAGAAGCACAATTCTAATATCCCGGATTTATCTTCCAAGAAAGTTCGAGTACTGCTGCTGGCTATCCTCCTGTCAATGTTAAGTATGGACAACTGAGACTGAAAGCAATGTATAATACCTTAAGTTACGTAACGGGTTCATTTTTAACGTAAGTTATGATCTCTAATGGTTCGTGTTCTCGCTCGACAACCAAGAACTATTTGCTCCCAAACAAAAACACGAACTGTGCTATCATTATTGAATGTTGTGACTTCTTTCATAGGCCCAAGGAAATTCTAGTTATATTTCCCCTTGCAACATATGTATAGTATTAATAGCGTGAAATTTTTGCACCAAATAAAACTTATGAATGCCAGGAGTGAAGTTTGTTCATTTCAAAATATTTTAAAGTGCACACATGATTTGGATGAATTGAACAAATAAAATATTTATTTTCTTCGCAACAGTTACTAAAATAATTACAACAAACGCAATAAATATATTATACACGAGTATATACGGGCGTGCTGTTTGACAGCGATATGGCGGTTATAACCTACAGGAACTATCGAAGTGTAATCATTCAACGAATACCTTGTATCAATGTGAATCCAAAACGAAACATATCGCCAAGTCCATCACAGTATATGAGAAACAGCAGATAGATGTCTTCAAAAAGATGCAGAAAACGCAATAGATATATGCGCGTGATGTTTCAAGACCATTTTTTAATATGGCGACTATAGGCTACTGTAAATTTCAAAGTAGTAGCATTCAATAAATAACTTGGACCAATGTGAATCCAGAAAGGTACATGTCGCACCGTCAAATCAGCAGTATATTTGAAAGTTTTTAAAATAAATGCAAAAAGCACAGCTATATATATATATATATATATACGCTTGAGGCTTGGCGGTCATTTTCCAATATGGCGGCTATAAGCTACGGCGAACAAAGAATAATCGTCTAATCAATACCTTGCATCAATGTAAATCGAGAAAGGAACAAATCAAGTCCGCAGATTTTTGGAACCGTTTCTAAACGTACAAAAAGCCGAAAAATATATGTGAGGGTGATGTTTGGCGGCTAGTTTCAAATACGGCGGCTATAAGCTATGATAAATTTCAAAGTATCTTCCAATATGAATCCAAAAAGGTATATAGAAAGTCCGTAGAGATGAAACCAAAAGCCTAATTTTTGGTTCTGGCACAACGACTAAAGCTATTGCATACACTTTAATTTATGCACGCTAATTTATTGGTATAATAATGCAGTTTACAAATTACTAGCTGTTGCGTCGCCCGGGGACCAAATGAAACAAAACCATTTGGCGTGGGGCCAAATGAAACAGTCATCTCCTTGGCCTATGACTTCTGATTGGTTTCCCTCAGCTCTCCATCGTTTCTTTCCAAACAGCATTTTTGTATTATGGGTTGCACAAGGATATAGGGAACATTACGTACAGTGGCTGCTTTCCGGGGTCGAAGTACGACTTTCCCCAGCGCACAGCAATCCAGAATTCAAAAAAACACGACAAAAATCCTAAACTCTCGCTTTGGCACTCACACT
Source organism: Lepisma saccharinum (assembly GCA_022664845.1). NCBI lineage: Eukaryota > Metazoa > Arthropoda > Insecta > Zygentoma > Lepismatidae > Lepisma > Lepisma saccharinum. Next base: position 144,456 of record JAGDQP010000554.1, on the reverse strand, counting down.
CACTCAAGTAAAGTTAAGATAATTTAATGAATGAAAAATATATATATTCATTAGTTTCAGCTGCAGTTTTTGGACTAGACGCAGTAAACTTTGTGATTAATTTCTAGTGACCCAGAGAGATTTATAAACATGTTTCATGTCCGGGTGGGGCCCGTGGGGTCTCTGGGGTCCATTATATTAACACGGGGCCGAATGTACAAATTGAGATAACTGAATCGTTCTTTTTGGAAATGTGTTGTACACTCTGAGGCAACAAAATAAGTTTGTGAAGACAGAGAGGTTCGGAACTCCTATTGGATCCCAGGGCAACATTAATCTTAACCGAGTCCGAATGTAAAACTCGTGGCATTTGTATCGTTCTTTTTGGAACTGTATTCTATACTTTGAGACAATAGAAAATGTTTACGAGTAAAAGTGGTCCGGGGCGGCATTGGAACCCAAGGTTCGTAATGAGATCCAAAGCCCTGTAAAACTGAACATGGGATCCATTAAAAAAAAATGAGATATTTAAACAGTTCTTTTCTCTAACTGTTCTGGGATCGTGATAGCAAAATGTCCACACACACAAAAAAAAAAAAATCCGTTTCTGAATATATTTGAAAAGCCCAGTCCAATCACGCAGAGAGAGTTGAACTAATCTACACCAACCTTGAAGCGCAGTGCTAGTTTTATTAATAATTTCAACAAAGATCTAATCTAAACCCACAAATAATAATAATAATAATAATAATAATGAAGAAGAAGCAGAAGAGAAGGAACAAGAACAACAACAACAACAGTTTCTGTAAAATCATGTTCACGGTAAATAATGTGTTAAAGACAATAATTATTTTATACTTATTACGAATTCATACATGCTGCATTGACTTGCTGGCACTGCGTTACTGCTTTATCAGCTAATAGATCAAGCTGGGAAGCCCCAACTTCACGACCGGTCTGCAACCTGTGCTCACGCGACCTTCAAGGTCACGCTTTAACAGCAGCATCTAAATTAGCAAATTCTAGCATATTTTTTTCTTCTGTTCCCGATTAACAGTACTTCGAAGTATACTTTGGTTTCAACATCATCGCGGGAAATGGTGGCGAAAGCTTTTAAAACACGATAATTTTTACATTTACACGTCTTAGAAACAAATTGTTTATCTTATTATAAAATAAGCGTGTGCTTTTTTTTTAATTAGGGGTAAATTACGAGTCTGTTTAACCAAATCATAGTGACTTGCGAAAAAAATAATTGTTAGAAAATGTTTTTAAAATATGAGGAAAATGCAACATGGCAACTGCATTTTTGAGACACCTTACTTTGCGGCGCGAAAGTAAAAGAAACAATGAATACACGAAGTAATTTCTTTCGCAGACAGATACTCCAATTTATTATCTACAGGTTTATACACGAATTTTTTCCCTACTGTAACGACGAATTTTCGATTTTTTCCGGCTTTTTTGATATTTTGGATCACTGTGCTCCGGGTCGAAACGTTGGCACCTTCCTCCGACATTCCGACAAACGGATCCTTCCTCTGATCAAACGAAGAACCTATACATAATATGATGCAGATTGATTCAACACTTTCCTCGGATAAACATGCATGCATACAGTAAGTCAAAGTTCATATACCGCATCTGAGTAAGTCAAGGTTCTAGATATGAAAATAAATTCCAGAAAACAGGACAAAATGTCGACTTTTGGTTTACGGGAACGCTTTTTGAATGGAGATTCGGATGAAAAGCTTTCAAGACTTCATGATAACACTGCAGCTGGGTATGAGGGAAGCCAATGAGAAAATAAACCTTTGAGGATAAACATAAATACAAGAAATGAGGAAGAAAAAAGGGGTATAAACGAGAAGAGGTAAAAGTGAGAAGGAAGAAATCTAGAGCAAGGGAAAAGCCAAAAAAATGAGAAGAAATAGGGAATCTTTTTTAAAAAAAGAAATTGAAAAAAGAACAAAAGGATAGAAAGATGCACAAGAAAGGAATAAAGGAATGAAAGAAATTGGCTAAAGGTTAGTCAGAGATGAACGTACCAGCAGAAATGAAAAGTCTTACTATACACTAGAAAGATGAAGAACGATATTTTAATGCAACGGGATACAATGTGCTTGAAATAAACGAATTTAGTGAATGTCATGACGACGAACGAATTGGATTACTAGTAACTTTCACTAAAATACCAGCATTAGTATCAGCATATTATAGTTATAGGTAATTTCGAGAAACGCGCGTCCAAGCACACGTTTCATGTTCAATTGAAAACGAAAAGGCCTAATAACTCTGTTCATAAAGCACTGGTCTAATTGTATCGTCGAGATGGTCTAATTGTATTCGAGTTTCAAAGGTAAGTCGAGATGAAAGCCCCTCTAGAAGCTAGCACTCTAGACAAAATTAATTTCAATAGGAAAGAAACTAGTGACTAACTGACTATAGCTAAAGAAGAGATTTATCGACAGACTAATGTGAAATCGCAGAATCCATTCAAATGTTCATTAAATGACAAGACGTTTAATTTCCAATTAAAACAAACCTGGAATTGAATTGAAATTTATTTAAGGACGTTTGGCATCTTAAAATAAACATGAAGAAACGGAAATCAGACAGAAGGAAATTCTATATATTTTGTGGAGCAAATTACCTAATTTTCATAACCTCCCCCCCCCCCCCCCCCGAAAAAAAGAAAGAAATAGCTTCTTCCTGCAATAATTCGCTCCAGCTTAAGATTGATTGGCATGTTAGAGTTTAATCATTCATATTTTGTATTTATGTGCTTGAAGATATACTGGTTTAGCTATTTCTTTATTCACATTCTCTTCGTTTATTCATGCACGGGGACACAATAAAGAAATAACCATATAATTTGTCAGAAATCATTTAATGGTCCTACAAAGAAATTTCAATAAAAGATGTTTTCATGTTATTTATTTAAACCTACAAGTCACCTCCTTACTGATTTAATATGATATGTAATATTTAATACAAGTTTACCCATGATGTGCAAAACTGTAAAACGAAAACAATACTTCACGGACTTCGTGATCTAGCAACACTTTTCATTCAATAGTTTCCATTTCATACCTACGAGATATTCCATTAGAGGCTGAGAGGCGCTTCACTGTGTGTAATCACAAACCATAATGAGAATTTATTTGGACAGTCGATACCAATACGATAGACTAACACGCGGAATAACATATTATATGTTGACAATAAATTTTATTTCACTGCATTTTGCGTTTTTATTATTATTATTATTTGGCAGCGCTGTGAGACTCATGGTATAAATAACACATCTAAAAGAATTATTGCACCTTGTACTAGGCCTATCCTTAATCCTTAGAAGGCCACCTGGCGTCAAATTTGGCCCCAGTCTTGGTCCACATAGTTCTTTTATGATGGTTATGGTAATTTTTTTTGCTAAAAGATTATTTCCTCGCTGGAGTCAAATCTGACCCCAGGTGGCATTCCTTGTTCTAGTATTATATTTACTTTTGGGTGCCTTTTTGGTGATTATGTGCTATGAAATATCTACTATTTTGTAGTTTGTCGGTAGTGTGAATGAAAATAGCCTCGTATAAATGAGGATTAAAAAAAGATAAGGCTAAGAAGCAGCAGCAGCTCAAGCGGAAACACTTTTTATTGAGCATTGTACATCATCTGGTTGCACCCTTTGTATCACGAGGATACAAAAATTCCTTCGCGCCCGAATAACATCAGAATAACAACGCGCAGACTTGTTTCTTCTTCTGAAGGACACACCAAGAAAAACACAGACTACGAGAGAGTGTCGAAAAAGTGGGGACGTTATCATGTATGCAACAGGAGTAGAGATATGAAGATACAGTTTGTTTGTAAAGAAGTTGACAATACCTCTCTAAAGGCCAAAGGCGTATGAGTATTACTTGTGAGAAGCACAAGCAAATGTGTGACACTGAAGAATTTGATTTATTATGTTGTGATTGTACATGTAGGTCATTCATTATTTCAAATATTTTTGCCTATTTACAATTAAAAGATACAAACGTAAATGGTGTACGGTAAATGACAACAGTCTCATGGTTGGGTGTTATTGTTTTACTATGTTTAAATTTTTCTTGAATCAAACTATTTTTCTTTTATAAACAACCATGTATTTTGATTTAATAATTAAAAGAAGTTTAAAATAAACATTGCTAATGCAAGATATAAAATATCTAGCTCCCAAACTAACATATTTTCTCGAAACTGCAAGGATGCATAAGAACAATGATCTATTCATTCGCGTTCTCGAAAGACGTCTGTAAAAGACATTGTATGACGTCAGGAAATGAGTTAAATTAACGTTGCAAAATTTGAGGATACCACGAACCATTGTGAACAAAAGAAAAGTATGTGAAAGTTCATATGATCATGAGGAAAATTCCGCTTTATTTGCTAGATACAGGGTTTCCTGCTTGAAGCATACAATTTACCCTTAACAGTGGTCAGGAAAAGTAACATTTTGCGATAAATCATTAAAGGTGCATTGCAAGACAAGTTTGTTGTTGGGAGTTGATTTGTATCGGTATGGCGGATATTGGGAGGACAAAGGAATCTGGTTGCCAGCGTTACCCATCATGTACGTATAAATTTTATCGACTGGCTCTACGTCAGTTTATTGTATAACTGGTATCCCCTAAGTGATGACATATCACATGTGAAGAACAGACGTAGAGCTAATTGATAAAATTTATACAACGTTGGTAATACTGATAACCTTTATCTGGGACTTCTCATATCCGCATCACATTGAAACAAAGCAACTCCTAATACAATTTTCCTTTAATGTGTGTAATAATTTAAAGCAAAATATTACTTTTCTAGATCACTGTCAGGGTTAACTTGTATGATCAAAGTTAGAAATCCTGATTCTCTAAATTGCACGTTTTTTTTTTCTGTTTTAGTGTCGAACTCGTCCGTAAAGTACTTACATATTAAGAAACACCCTGTATATACACACACAATGTTTGCCTATATCTTTTGAAGAAAAAACGTGCACATGAAACTCCTATAAAAACCCTGCACAAGCCACTGACATATTTAATACAAGGTTTCATTCTACAGTTCCCTTTACGTAAAGAAATGTCAAACTAACAACCTGTGAGTTCAGTCCTTTTATCTAAATTATTTAACAAAATACAAAGACATTCATCTATTTGAATTACTGAACTCGTAAGTTCTTTGATGTGAGAAAGTTGCTTAAGCGTGGAAACCATTAGGGCAAATGAAACTCGTAGCCCCCCAAAAGGTGGTTTAGTTGAAGGGAGCACTAGATAGAGAATTTTACCACCGTTTTTCTTTTTAACGTTTCACACCAAAGAATTTTCATTTGGAATTGAAATAATTCACATGAACTTTCAAACAATTCTCTCGGAAGAAGGAAGACAAAAGAGAGAGGCAGACAGACAGAAAGCTTACATGCTTGAATGGAAACTCTAGAGACTGGTCTCCTGGGAGAATCAAGTGTCAAAAGACAGTAGGGAAATGACGTAAAACCAGGGCAGTCGTGCCATGCCAAGACCCATATTCCTTTAGAGAAACAGACAGAGTTCCGAACTCTTACTACTCCTTGTTTGCAATTTGTAACTCGTAGATCTACAAAGAATTTCAGCAAAAATTCCATCACAATATCTACTTCAAAAAGTTTTCTTATACACACTTAAGAAAACATTTTTTTTTTTAATCTATTCTCAATTCAGTACCGTGTATATGATCGAAGTCATCAAATACAAAGAAATTTTCTGAATTTTTGTAGTTTTTTGACGCCAAGTTAATACATTAATTTCCATTCACCAAATATTACACCAGGTTTGTAGGGATATAATCAGGAATACTCTACGCTTGCCGCGTAGGTGTTAAATTTCTCCATTACGCTCGGATGACCTGTTGAAAGTTTTGCCAGTGTCAAGAAAATTCTGCAAATCGACCTCTTAAATCTGCACCCTTTCAGCAGAATTTTCTTCTTTCGAACTATGAACTCATACGGAAAGAGGTGGAAATGACGGTCATGTTATTTTACATTGAGAACTGCTTAACTTTGAAGGAGTTTGGGAGAACTTCGATATATTTATATTTTAAAATAACATGCAAAGGTTTGGGTACGATCCAAAGCATTTTTTTTTTATGCTTGATTTATTATATCAAAAGTTTGTCATAAACAGGTCTTGGTAAAGAAAAAAAAAAGTTACTCACTCTCTCTATTCATGAAGATCAGCAATTTCGAAATCGCAAGTAGCCTGTGGGTGAACACCAAATACATTTGTAACGAACACACATGTGCTTACCCACCCCTCATAAAAGTGATACTTGACACATTGACACTGTCAAGACAAAACGCACGGCAAATTCGTAATCTATAATGTCAGTCTGGAAAATACTGAGCTGCGCCACATGTACACGATTTCTTAAATAAATAATTGATACGCTATATGTTGATAAACTTACATTGCTCGGACAATTACTTTCATATAAGGAATATACCATGGTATAGGCCAGTGATAAAAAAAACAAGCTAAACCAGTGAGTGTTACTAATTTCTACAAATCAAATTATTTTCTTCTTAAAACGGTTTATTGTAAGTAGAGCCCGGGTGCTAAACAAAATGCCTAATTATTTAATATTAGGGATGATATAAAAATAATTTAATTAAAGTTCACTTGGGAGTCTCAGGCCAGCTCTGATAATTAGGCATTTTATTTGGCCTATTTCAGTACGTAATGGTTAACTTTATACCTAAATGCCTATTAATATGCTGACACGTTAAAAAAAATATGTATTGTATTTTCACAACTAGTTCATTTTCATATAGAAAACTTTACATGAATTTTGTTTCAATTCTGAGTATGACGAACTTTCTTCGCTGTTTCGCCATGATATGAAGAAGTTTCTCTACAATAAATTGTACGTTTCTTAAAAGGGAGGTTCCAAAAAATTTAATTTCCTCATATTTTTGTTCGTTGAGAGAATTTTGTTAGTGCAAGCTTAATTCACATATTAGCCTATTTTTCGTCCTTTGTAACTTTTAGTGTTGCCGGCATATTTCCAAGGTTCCTAGTGTCCAAACACCATGGCACCTACCAGACGAAGTTGCCTCCTTTTCACGATTTTTGGATTTAGATGTTTTGAAAGAACAGTCATTTATGATTATGTCAATTGTACAAGAAAGGAGAAAACTATCTTACTGGTTCATTACGGAACAGCATAAGTCCGTACTACCACATCTTCATGAGACAGATACAGATGCTTATCAAAATAATGGAAACACCTGAACGAAAGTGCAACTTACCAGATTAATATGGTGTCGGGCCACCTTTCGCCTTCAGAACAGCCTTGATGCGACGTGGGATGGAGGCATAGAGGTCGTGAATGGTAGCAAGTGGAATATTACACCATTCCTCGTGCAGGGCATCGGCCAGTTCTGTGAGAGAGGACGGAGGTGGAAATCGTCGCCGGAGTCGTGTTTCCAAGATGGACCACAGATGTTCAATTATGTTGAGATCTGGGGATTAGGCGGGCCAGGGGAGGTGTTGAACTTCATCCCGATGTTCCTCAAACCACGCTGCAACAACTCTAGCTGTGTGAATGGGTGCATTATCATCCTGGAATATGGCGTCATTGTCCGGGAACAAAATCCGGACCATAGGATGCAAGTGGTCTCCTAAAATTGCGACATAATCGTTGGCAGTGATGCGTCCGCGAAGTGTGACCACAGGACCCAATGAAAACCATGATATTGCGGCCCACAGCATCACCGTGCCGCCGCCATGTTTCACAGTTGGGCGGAGACACTGCAGATCATACGCTTCTTTGGGCGTTCTCCACACATAAACACGGCCCGTGGTTTGGAATAGGGTGAATGGTGACTCATTCGACCATACCACACGTTTCCAGTCGTCAACGGTCCAAGTTGCATGGTCGCGGCACCATTTGCGGCGTGCTAAAGCGTTCTGGTCCCTGATGAGAGGTTTGGCCCGTGCAACACGACCCCGTAAGTTCATGTCATCTAATTCGCTGCGGACTGTGACTGTCGAAACAGGTTGGGGGAGGTGCTGATTGAGTTCCTCCGTCACTTGCGCCGCAGTGGCACGACGGTTCCGCGTGACAATGCGCTTTAATACCCGGCGTGCCCTGTCACTGATGCTTTTCTTCCGCCCACTGTTCCGCTTCCCCGATGTGGTTTTCCCGTGTGTTGTGTAGGCCGTCATCACCTTCGACACTGTCCCTGGCGACACACCTAACACACTAGCCACTGCCGTCACACTCACTCCACATAACCGCGCACCAACAATTTGCCCTCTTTGAAACTCTGAGAGGTCTCCCATTTTACACTACCTCCGTCTGCTGCAGCCACTGCACACTCCTGTTCCACGACGCCTGACGTAGTATGGAGACCGACCTAACACACCACCACCAGCAGTCCGGCGCTGCGGTCGCCACGACACCACTGCCAACCCATACATCTGACGTGTTGCCAACTACAGGTGTTTCCATTATTCTGATAAGCATCTGTATATAAGGATTATTTTTATTTTTTTAAGGAAAAATAAATCACTAGACGGTCAGGATTTTTTATTTCAAAGAGAACAAGGAACTTGTAATAAAAGCTGTATATATCTCTGATGCATGAGTAAGGGATTTCTTCCTTCTGAATAAGCAATGTGACATTTGTATCCAAGTAGAAACAAGAGAGAAGTTTCAAACAAATACAATATTTACCAATGCCACATAGTGGAAAACATGATTAAAAGTTTGTCGTTATGTTGAACTTTTTTTTTTCAATAAAGCACATTTATTAGTAACAGCTTGCATTTTAATGAAATACATGATTAATAGAATGTACAATACGTACTATATAACTTGCGCGTACTTTGTTTTTATTTCCGAATGCATGACGATTGATCCTTGATCAGCGGACCATGTCAATGCACCCATCTTTTATTGAGATATCATCATGTTCACTCATGTCAGCTTAAACTAGTACACGGGCAAAACGTTAACACATGAATCAAATTGATGAGCGTCCTGGTGACAGAGTTTGTACACGCTGTTGTGGCCACGCGATAAACCTCTCTCGCTCTCATCTACTTTCTATTCGCGCCGACAGAAAACGAGACGCAAACAAAAGCTTCAAGCTCATTACGTACGTTCGAGTAGTTAAAGCACCGACGAATGAATAGTGAACTGACATCATCAATTTTATTCTGTGTTTGAAACTTATCTAGCTTTCATATTATATTTTAGCAAATGTTAGGAGCAAAGACGGGGATTTCCCCAAAATATAATTTTTCAAGCTATATATGATCTTCATTGGCATATTTGTGGATTTGTAACATATTTTCCTCTAACAAATGCTAAATCAGTTTCCATTACCGGTATGTTTTGTGGAAATTCTCTGCTTTTAATTTATATTATACACTAAGATTATAAACAAATACATGTGCTTGAATATATGATAAACCCTCCTACGACAAAAATCCCTTTATTTTCACAGTAAAAGAAAAACCATTACATTTTCTAATTTCCAACTACAGTATCTAATGTAGATTAATTAAAGTGAATATAGTACAAAGAATCTAATTGAAATTGAAGATAACATTTTAAAAGTAACTGACATTTTTAAATATTTAATATATATTTTACAAATAATAAAAAGAGATTAACATACGGAAATTGCACAACACTTGAAACTGCATTTTCTTGATACTGTGAAACTTTCTTCACCGATCTCCAACAAAAGATGGCACCACAATCTCCGTATTCGTATGTCTAATGTATTTTTATCGTTGCTCGAAATTTCAATGCTGCTCCTACAAATTCAAGCCGACAGAGTTCAAACTTTCAGGAAAGAAAGTTCATAACCATTTCAAGATCATTCTTGAAAGAGCTTCATTTTTATAGGTTTGGATATCTATAACAACAATGAAGAGATTTCAACAATGAACAAGAAAGAAAATAAAAATTGGCACGGATAGAACTCTTTAATTGGTTATGAACTTACTTCCCTGAAAGTTTGAACTCTCTAGGCTTGAACTTATAGAAGCATTGAAATTCCGTGCAACGATAAAAATACATTAGACATATACGAAGATAGTGCTGCCATCTTTTGTTGGAGATCGTTGCTTCACACAAGCTTCACGCTCAAACTGATACAGTAACTGATTTCTTTCATTGGCTTTAAATTCTGAACATTATGTTGCATTTCTCGATATCTTTCTCAACGATCGTTGGAATGAAAACAAGGTGTTTTCTAACTTCAGTTAGCGGGAGATCCTATAATTTTATCCTATGTTTACACGTTTTTTATTAACTTACTCCGTAATCGTGTTACATCTCTGGTACAAATCTTACAATGTTAACCCATTCATTGATGAAATTTTGCACAGCGACGTAAGTCGGGTAACAATACAGCACTCCATTGTTACTTTCATAATATATTTCTATATATGTATATATTTTAAAAACATAAAATTTTGCTATTACAGACTTCTTTATCCTACAATAAATACTAACCTGCACCGCGGCTGGGTTTGGCTGGTTGCAGAACGCTTTAGGCTTTGGGCCACAAAATATTAGCTGGAGAAAAAGTATGAAGCCCGAAATAATCCAAAAAGAATAACAAATAAATTAAAAAGGATTTTTAAAAAACACTTTTTTAAGCAAAGAAAAATGGACTAAAAAGTAAAACATAATAAATTTATGAATCGGAAAATACAAGCGGGAGTGCTCTGAGATATTATGATTTTGGTCCATTTCTCATGCTTAAAAAAATGTGTCTTTTAAAATCCTTGTTTGATTTATTTTTTCCTCCTGCTGATGGACATTTCGTCCAAGGTTTGTCTGCATACTATTTCCAGCTTTCTCAATCCAATACGGTCCAACTGATTATACAATTTTAGACTTTCTTAGCTTTGAATTCAATTGGACTTGTAGCCTTTTCAATAACTTAATTTCGACTATGCCAATGACCTTAATGCAAAGTACGATCTGAGTACATGCAAAGTACATCTCTGTGACAAAGTGAAGCTGTTTGATATTTAGAGATTAATTAGACGATGCGTATATTTTGCAGATGATATGAATACGTACAAAGTTAAAACTAAAATTAAAATGTAGCTATTTTCCACACATAATTTTAACGCTATTACATGAACAGAATAACAGATACAATGATAAACTATTATGTGATGGTTATTTGGAACCCTAGGATCATATTTAGGCCTACTACAATTTCCAGACATATTAACATCTGTTAATATATGTTGTTAAAGAGATACTGACAATCTTCTGATAATTTGCAATGTCCAAAACGTAATTAAATTCAAGCAATTATGGAATTCATACCTTGAAACTTTTCTTGAAAAACTATTTTACACAATATCACATGCAGTAGCAACTAAATGCAAGCCAAAATTCCTTCCGATATTTAACTTTCGTTTCTGTTCTGTCATGCTAACTGGAACAGTAATGGAATTTAGTAAGATACAGCTGACCTTGAATAAGAAGTCTAGGTCAACTGGTTTATTAAGTTCTCTTGAGAGCGACTTACTCATAAAAGGGGGGAGGGTGTTCGAGGGGGGGAAAGAATACTCTCAGAAATTAAGTCAAAACAAGAAGACTGGAAGAAACTATCTGGGAACCTCTTGGTTTGCGCAGAACACGAACTTTTATAGGACGAAGGAAATGAGAATGAAATAAAAATGTAAAGGCCACAGCGCGTCTCCTAAATACATCTACGCAAAACCTAGAAGGCACTGACGATAATCTTTCCATTTGCAAAATAGACTTATCTTTTTTGTTCTATGAAACGAATTCAAGACTACTTCCTCTCTTATTTCTTTTAACAACGAAGTTAATGTATACCGGTACGCAGTAAGTTATAAACAGACACAATGACAAACTTTTAGAAACAATCTCCACATTTGGCCTACTCTTATACAGATGACCCTCAATTACAAGCTATGAAATGGGTAACATCCTTCTCATGTAATACTTTGCTGTGACTATAAATCCGGAGATTTATAATGTTTATAATCCAGACATTTTATAAGGAAGAAATTTTTTTTTGGAAAAGATCTCCTACATTCATGTTGAAATCGATCAGACTGCCTCACACAATATTGTGCAAATAAACGAGTAAATCTATAAATGATAGTAAATCTGTTCACATGTTTCTGTAATATGATTGCGGTATACTATGGGTATCATACCTAGATTATGTGTTCATTTATGTATGTATGTAGGTGTATGCATTAGAATTGTGCACTAGGTGTATGCATTAGAATTGCTTGTTTATTCACTTGCTTGTTTATTTCCTTGTATCACTGGTGTAAGTGTATCCATATACAATACAAAACACTATTAACCATGTAACTGGTATTGTGGAAGAGAAGGCTACATAGCCTTAACTTTATCAGTAAAATAAATCCAGAAACAAAACTACTATCAGTAATCGTCATGGCATCGTTGACGAACACTCTAGAACACTGACGTTTGGTGAACATTGGTCAGCATTCACGAGGAACATTTAGAGTTCGTCTTCATTGAAATTCTGGCGGGAAAGGTACGGTTTGTACTGCACTATTACAGGAATACGAAACGTCTTTATCGATAATGATGGGTAAGTGTGCTCGCAATGGGACTTAAAAAGCACAATAAAACAAGCGGCAATTGGTTTATATTATTGAAAGCGTTTAGTTGTTTATTATGATAATAAAAATAAGAAGAAAAACTGTCAACAGAAATGAACTGAATATACTATAGAATGGTTAACGACCATTCTAATAGTCTTAATCATACATTTATTGCGTATTGTACTACTGGACAGAACAAGTCTATTAGAGAGCCATTATTCTGAATATCAACTTCAGCTCATGTTCACTCTCTTCCATTTTCGTGTTAACTACAGTCATAAGTTTTGTATACACATTGTCTTCTACTTACTAATTAATGCTACTATTAGTAACTTGGAGTAGAGTCCACAGGAATGCACGTAAATATTAGCACGTCAAATACTGTTTGGATTTCCAGTCCAGTCTTCTTCAGTCAATGTCGACGCCTATTAAAAGTGAAGATTACACAACACCGAAAAGCTAATAAGGAAGTCCTTTTCTATCTGGAAGAGTGTATTGAAATAAAAAGTTTATATTTAAAGTGATATCCTATTTTAAAGCTACGCAAAAGTACGAGTGACTCGAATAAAAGGATTTCGGATGAGTTATTTCCTACCTGAATAATTTGGCTGAAAATAATTAGTTTCTGACAAACTCTTCCTTAGGATCTCGTTACTGTAGTAGTTGGTATTTGCTTCGTTTTTATTACGTAGCAATCGCTGCATTACTTGTTTTCGTTCCTCATGGAGCTTATGGTATTCTTCATCAAACCAAGCCTTGTTTTTCTGTTTCTTCTCACCTACACGTTCCTTCTCTGCGCTCTTAAGTGTTTCACGAATTGCCTCGCTTATCTTAGACCAATTTCATTAGTAATATCATCATTAGTATTATTACTAGAGTCGGCTAAGATTTCGAACCTATTTGGGAGTTCGAGTTGGTAATCTGCTTTTATGCTCGATTTATTTAATCGTTTAACTTCGAATTTCAGCTGTTTGTATCCCCTTTATTCTCTGTTCGCGATGCATAACTTTTCCTTTACTTTTGTGATCACTAATTGATGGTCGGACTCACCTTCCTCTCCTTTATACGAACTAACGTCCATTATGTTAGTGTGTCTTCGTCTGTCTACTAATACGTGATCGAATTGTTTTGCGAGTTTTGCGCTCCGGAGATAACCATGTGTATTCGTTAATGTCAGTGTTCAAAGTACCTCTTTACCAGTAGGTTTTTCGAAATCGCGAAAGTTATCAGTCTTCCTCCATTGTTTTAGTCTTTTCGTGGAGGCTGTACTTGCCTATGATAGCTCTATATTTTTCTCCCCTCCCTACCTTTGCATTGAAATCACCCAACAAAATTTTCGAATTATACTTCAGTAATCGGTCAAATAGCCTTTCTAGCTCATCGTAGAATATATCTGTGTCGTTATCAATAGCCACCTCAGTCAGAGCATGGCATTTATTAAAACCGTGTTGCCCCATCGAGTACGTATCGTAACGTACGATAGTCTTTCGTTTACGAACTCTATATTCTGAACCGCCTGAGGGATACTTTTCCTAATGAGGAATTCTGTTCCGAAATCGTGAGACTGTGTTCCCCCATAGTAGAAAGTGTACTTACCCTGTCGGATGCCATCTTGACCCTCCCACCGAACTTCTTGTATCGCTAATATGTCTAGCTCGTACTTCTCAGTCTCGCGTACCGCCACCTGAAGAGCGCCCGTTTGGTATAAAATTTCTACGTTCCACGTTCCTATTCTAAGGTCTTTCCTAAACCTGTTCTTGGGAGCCCTCTGAAGCAGTCCCCACCCGAAGATCCGAATGACGGACTAGTTTACCTCCGGAATATTTTACCCCAGGAGAATCCATGAACCATTTCTTGACATGTTTGAGTGGTGGAGAGTTGTCTGCTCTACGACCTCGCAGTGAAGGCAGACATTCAAGATGATGTGCTCTGTCCATCTCTGAACCTTGCCGATGTCATTCATCTTCAGCATCAGAGTGGTAATGGTGATACTGCTTCCCCTCACAATGATATTTTTGTTCGGGGTTATCTTTCCTAGCCTTTGTAGATCCCTCCATTAACTGCAAGGCCGCAGTACTGGTTTTGGTCCGCCCCGGAATATTTCCGGTACCCACCATATCTGGTTGGCATTCCCCTATCCGCCACCTGGGGAGGCGCCTGGTGGGAGACCAGTAACTCCAACTGCAGCTCAGTAAGCAGTTTAAAATTCAGATTTGGCCCATCCATTGACATTTGTATTATTTTATTAAGATAATCGGGAACTGCATTCTTAATAACATTCGACAGATCTTCAGCTGGAGTATGATCTAAAAAAGTTGACGAAAAATGTCGTGTTGAAACTTTATCATCATGCCAAAATCTTACATACAATTCAATCGCTGTTTTTTGGAAATGTTCAGACATTCATCAAATGCAATAACTAAATATTTATATATTTTAAAAATATTTCTAAGTTCTAAATGAAAGTAAGGGGGCAAGTATATGCTACCTTCGTTCTTTGCAGTTGGATTTCTGATGCAATATCGCTATCATCATTCTAAAGACTAGCACACAATTAGCTGAGGTTCGGAAAGAAATATGGTTCATAACAACTTGCAAGCACCTGCATTGTTTAAATTGCAGTTTAACAATTCACCCTTTTATTTACTTCCGTATGTAACATTTGATTAATATTTAAATAATATTATAACAGCAATAAAGATTACCATGTTGCTCTATTGTTTCTAAACTTAAAACCTGTATATGATCACTCTTCAGGGTAACTGATCTATACCAGTCACATTATCTTCCATTCTCGTACTTTTATTTCACGAAATGTGACATTCAGTGCTAAATGCTACACGCAAATAAAATTAACAAAATTGTGTAAGCACAGAATCAACAACAGAACCCCTCATTAGTCTTCGGCTGTTTACTTCTTTAGTCTCGAGTAGTTATTCAAGGTCTAACATGAGACGAAAAAAATCTGAAACACAAATTATCAACTAAATACTATAGAAATTGATTCCTTACAGCTGAAGGTACCAAACAAAAGTGTGAAAACTGGAACTAGGAAAAGTGTAAGATATCCATTTCGCGCACGCTGCGAGGCGATCACGTACTATGTTCCAGTTAGAAATGCAAAGTCCAGTAAACTGTCTGTAGAGTATGGTGAGGGAACAAAGTTTACTGCGAAGAACAAGGAGAAAATGCATTGTCTTTCCGTGAACAACGACCAAATAACGGCTCTAGCGAGTTTTCATTCCATGTAAAGCATACAACGCTCTTTTGTGAAGAGCATGATAATTATTTTGAATTTGAATTTGAATTGAATTAGTTATGGACTCTACGCATCCATATCGAACAGCCATCTCAGTAGTAGAGCGTTGGCGTAGTATTTGGGAGGTCGTGAGTTCGATCCCAGCGACCGACCATCCTGACTGAGGGTTTTCTTCAGTTACACCAGGCATGTCGGGATGACACCTTCAACATAAGCCCTGACCAACCCCTTCCCGTACCCTTTCCTCTCTCCTATCGCGGCCTGAGCCTTAGATGCCTGAAGAAAATAATTAAAATTTAAATTTAAAAAATCTACGGCTCATGCCAGGATATGGTAGGGTAAAGGATGAGAGCCTAAACTGAAGGTACCATCCCGGCAATTGCCTGGAGTGACTAAGGTAAAACACTTAAAAACTGTCGTGGTGGTCAGCCGCTAGTATGGAACCCATAACCTCCCAAATGCTGAATGAATGCTCTACCAACTAAGCTACTCTAACAAACTTGACTGTAACCAATCCCAAACGATTTTGGTCATTTATACACACACTCGGACGTAAAATTCAATTATTGCTTCTTTACTTTCATACTTATGAAACGCATGTGACGTTTAATAAAACGGCTAATCTATTTAACACATATCATGAAAATGTTAATGTTTGTAAATTGTAAATTTTGTATTTTGAGGCCATTGTAGTACCTAATGACTTCGGTCCGTCTCGAGTCTATTAGCTGTTAAGTATAAACTCCACAAACAAACATCCATGCCCCCAGCTGGGATTCGAACCCGGGACCTTCGAATCACTGGCTTAGCTCCCCAACTCAGACGGCTACCTGGTCGGCAATTTCAACGATTGTTCGGATCCTCCCTCTCTCCCTAATATAAAATCTAAAAATTTCAAACGTACGCAATTCTCATCAAAGGATCGAAGTAAATCATCACAAGGATCTGCGGTGGCATTTATTTATTTTTTAATCTGTTAGATACAGATTCACAGACATCGACGGTTTCGTTACGTTTGTGTTCTCTACTTAGTCACTCACTCACACTGTTCTCACATTTTTCATCACTTTGGTTGATTGTTTTCGTACCGAACAAATTCAGAATCTATTTTTCTTTCGTTTTGTACAACACAGAGCACCACAAATACAATATTAAACTAACGATATTATTTTAAATGTATTTAATAACGAATCTACAGGTACGAAGAAATCCAAACAAGATATTGTAAAACACGCCCTGGACTAACGATCTTCACCTTTTTTTTTTAAACATTCTATCTTAGGCACACTACAAATGCTTACTGTGAACAGTATTTCTACAACCATCAAACGAGGCTGTATCTGGTTCTGCGATTCTTTCATTACAGACTTTGCTTCCCTCACCACATGAGTTTTCCTTCACCAAAAGAAACTATCTAAAACACGGTAATCGAATCTTAGATATGGAGACTAACTTACTGCTGGTAATTGTTTGATTCGTCGTTCTTCTCCTAATCGAGCACGTATCTTCTAGAGATAGGATCTAATGGGATCTGAACGTTTGTGTGTGAATGCGAGGCAACATGGGATGCAGCTGTCCCAGGAGGAAGGAGTACGCCTCCATAACACCTTAATTACAAGACTTCCCCACAGCCTTGGTAACTATAGTGTGTTGTTTTCACAAGTAACTTTGATCTAAGGACAGTATGGCATGACCCTTGCTACGTTCTATGTATGAACTTAATGAGACAGAAAAAAAATATGGATTAACATTGGTACACTAAAACTAATCATCAATTGCTGGTTTTTGTTACATACTTTGTTGTAAGAACTGTGTAAAATGACGATTTCTGTATACGCGTTATTAGTTAACAGTATTTAAATAAATTTTCGACGAACGGGAAATAGAAGAACGCTGACACAGATTTCTTCATATACTCATCGAGAGCACCGGAATTCTTTCACTTCTTCTTCTTCCTCTTCTTAGGTGGAAGATTCTGAGAAATGATAAATACAGTATTATTTCTTGCACCTTAAAGCCGGTGACGCTATTAGAGTTATCAATAAACTACGTCAGCTACGCCCATGACAATAGAGAGAAGAAGAAGCGTGTGACTCACTTCCACGTTTAATCCACACGCTTAATGATTTCACTTTGTATAAAAAATCATGAATGTATGCGTTACAAACTTAAGGTTCCTTTCAACAATGCCAAGGTCAAGCAGCAGAATGTAATTTAGAGTAATGAACATATTGTGTTTTTATCTTAAATACAACCAAGTTTACGAAATGTAGAATTGTTACAAAGGAGTCGGGGAATTATATTGTATGACCATCACAGAAATCTCAAAGCATTGTACTCTGAATCAGATACTTTGCCAAATAAGTCACGAATGTTTACCTATGCACTCTTAAGACTGCGCAGACACAGCCACAGGTCACTTTTAGCAGTACACAGGATTAAACTGTCGCATGCTAAAGGAGTCACTGCGGTGGCAAGGGTAGATGACTGAAGACAAACTGTTCCATTGGGTGAGCCACTGCACTGACCTATGGCTGTGGCAAGCCACTACAGTGGACGTGCATGAAAAGGACCTAAGAATTAACTGAAAAGTTTGATTTGAATGACAGACTTATTTATGTAATAGTACTGTCCAGTAGCGGCGCAAGTGGGAGGGGAAGGGCGAGCGTGGACCCCGTTGCTCAACAGTGGGACGATATCGTAAAAGACAAAATCCCAAAATTCAAATTTAAAAAATAATCTCGAAAACAATCTTATGTTGCAGTAAAATGTCCAAATAGACACTAAACTACCTAGTTTGTAATTCTGAAACGCATAATCATTAGTGCATGTCCGCTCAAAATCTGCACATTTTTTAAACATTTTCGGAACGCGGTTATGTATATTTTCTGTCTGCAGAAGTAACTGAGGAAAATAATTTATGGAAATATGGTAGGCAGAGCCGTTATGAGGTATTTAAGCACTCGAGGCATATGTAGAAAATGTCGCCCCCTGGTTTTATTGGAATTTTATTTACATTAATTTTAATATATTGTATAGAAATTGAAAAAAGAAACGTAATAAGGGCATGCCACTTATCACGTTTTTATAAATTCTGCGGAAACATATTGTAACTCCAATTCCTTGTGATTTGCATAAAAAACTAACTTTTTTTTTTAACTTCCATAATTTTTATTTCGGCGCTTGGTACATCCGAAGTTTTTATTTTATATATAATCTTCGACGCCCCGAATTTGGCGCCCCCTAGCTATGGTGCCCAAGGCAGGCGCCTCACCCTCAAATGGTAGGTTTTCTAGTTCGGCTCCAGTGCAATTATATCTTTAACGTACTTGAGAGCTCTGTACTAACGTTTTTGTAATATGTGTACATCGAAAAATTACATTTCCTAAATTCATCGAGACGCACAAAAAAGCTAAGCGAGCCATGCTGATTTTTTGTTCATGTAAAGTTTAGATTAAATCAGGGCTCGAAATGGACCGGAGAAAACCGGAACGCAGCTCCGGTTCTTGAATGTCTCGACCCTTCCTGTTCCGTCTCGTCAATATGGTGATTATAGACAAAAAACAGCAGAAGCATGCGAACAAAAAAACGACAGAAAAAAGGTAAAGCGTTTCGTTTCGTGAAATTGTCTATTTCGCGCCCTGGAATAAATACTTTCATGGCATCCAGCATTTAGCTGCCACTAACTGCAACCTTTTACGTAAAACCTCCCCAAACGTGAGAAAACGCGTTGCGCGCGTAAATGCTTGGCAATGATGTGTATAGAATCCGCACCTTTTGCAAATGAAAGATGGCGAAGTGAAAAACTGGTTACAGTAGTAACGATGTAGTGAAATGGGATGAAGTGGGAGCTGGTGTGCAAGAGTGATGGATTAGATTCGTTAGAGAAATGGGGTGGAAATGGGATCTACGCTCTGACTTCTAAGGTGCAAAAGATCATTTCTTCCATGAGTTCTTACCTCCAAACAGGGATATAAATATTTCAGAAGTGATGATTACACTCCTGATTAGCCCTGAGCTCTTGAGAACAAATTGGAAAAAATTTCTACGATTTTGTAATGCGTAACGTGTCCGACATATTATTACAAAAAGTATAAATTATATATTTTCCTAGACGAATGCGCACAGCGTACCTGAAATATTACTATAGCAAGTACGAAACAGATGTCTATTTTAAAACGGGTTTTTCTGCAAAAAATCTGAAATTAAGATATTGGCATTGTTGAGTTCGTTTTATCATTTTCGAACACATTAGTAAGATTTTGCGATTCCAAATGTCTTCAAATTTATTTGAATTTAGTGAGAATATAAAGGATACAAACATAATTAACAATAAAAGTAGTATATAATTTTATCTTTTCCAACATTATTTTGGAAAATTAAAATATTGGTAAACTACTACCTTCTCCAACTATTTGTAAGATACCTGCAAATTTTCCCTAGCATTTAAAAATTAGAAGTGTGTAACAAGTGTTTGTGTCAATTTTCTAACATTTATGGTTCTTGGACAAAGATCCGTTTGGAAATGGACGCCTAGAAAGATAATTGCTAATCTCTGTGTTTTTCATATATCTACATAGTTTACTAATTCCACTCTTTCAGTTACGTTTGTTTTGGCATGCTTTGAAGTAAGTTTCTTGCGTTTTATTAATAGTGTTGATAATTATTTTTATACAGTGCTTAGAAATTATATTTGCTTTAAAAACAAGCAAGCTAGCCTTGATATCTTCAACAGCATTTAACTGTTTCTTTCACCTGTATTATTCATACGTATACTGAAGTACGTTTATAATAGCAGATATTGTTCATGTTAATTTTGAGGGTAACTAATCCTCAAGATATTGTTGTAAATATCTAATAAATGAAATGATTATACTCTTCAATGGGTTCGAATATTGAAATAACTGTCTTAACACAATACGAAGGCCGAGAATCAAAGGCAAGCATGAAACTTTTAAGTTCAAACTGCATTTCAACATACATATGGGCAACATTAATAGTGATTTTCCAATAGCTAGAAACATAATCTAATTAAACCAACTCAACTATCAACTTGTACAGTTTCTCAATGTATGTCACAGTCGCACTTTGGTTACATTGTTATTGTAGGTCCACATATTAAAATTTACCCAAGTCTTCAGCATATTTATCATAATTTCTTAGTATCAACATAACTGCCCATAAGATATAAGCCAATCCTACGATTATTCTTTAAATTCGTGATAGTACATCTCAATACTGACTGTGATTAGCTTAACGATAAAATCCAAGTTCACTTTCATCATAAAAGAGAACACAAAAGTATATACTGAAATACTGTTCTCGCCAAACAAGGCTGAAATATACTTTTGGCTTAAAATTTTGTGCCACCACACTAGTTTTAAATTGAATCATTCTTTTCGTACTACAAACATATAACAATTGATAAGGAACATTAGGGCCTACTCTTGTTTTATATCTTTAGCATATTAGAGTCAATATGCATTATATATAATTTTCGTGACTACCCCACGACTGCCCAATAAAATTCTCTAGAAAAAACACTGTTTTGTCCCTGGGGGGACGTCATTAACCCATTTAATTTACCTCACGATAGCCGAACTTAGAATGAACAAATCTTTGATATAAGAAACCCGTTAACCAGGGCTCGAATTACGGCCAGGGATGGGGATAATCCCCCTCTGGAATGTATTTATCCCTGGTTGCTAACTAGAATTCACTATCCCAGGGGGGATGATATTTTCTTCCTCCAACACGTTGAAGTTTTCTTTTCACTAATTATAATGAGACCTGTAAGGTTGTGTGATCTACTTATCAAAACAATCCAAACGTACATGTCTAAAGAAAAAAATATATTGTGTGAAGACAAAACTTTTATTACTGGTGTTACTGCTAGTAGTTCCGAAAAGTTACATGACAAAATCACTGAACACAGTAAACGTTGATCACACAATACAGGAAAGTAACCAAATTTCGCCTAGTAGCCTAATTTCACCCACACAAACTGTATAATTGCTCATAGTATTCCACTATGTTGTAAGCAAATTTCTTGTTTTATGTCTTTTTAGTCAGTTGCTATTTATGTGACAGCAGGCAGTGGGCGAAATTTGAACATTTTTTCTTCTTCTGTGTATTGTTTCAGAAAATACATTTTTTTTTTTTGTTGTATGGATGAAATTATTGTCGAGTCACAATGTTTGTAAAAGTTAATGCAATGCTCACATTCGTATTATGAGAATTACAATCGATTTTATGAGCATCCGAAAAAGAAGTGGAAGAAATGTAGACTTTCCTCTAAATGTTTGGGAATTTTTAGAGAAATGAAAACCAAAAAAGGCCGAGAGCCGTATCAAAAGCAGCACTTGGTTATTAGGCTATGGCCTGGGAAATAATTAGGGATGTCGCAAGAGGCATGGAAAAGTCGAAGTATTCTGGTCTCTGGAGGACAAAACCTGTAGGAATCCTGATAGACCTCTAGTTACTTTATGAACTTAACTTTATATTCATTTACACCTTTCAATCACTGAAAGCAGTGAAAGTCTAGAATAGATTCATTCATATGTACTTCTGCATTTCTCACAAGTAATGAAATCAGCGTTTCGCTAGCGAGAATGGGCGTGGCAGGAAGGTGTAATTTATTCATGACGATCTATTCGGAGTGGTAAGGAGCCAGAGTCTTGCATTACAAAGAATACCCTTCAAAATCTGCCTAACATAGAGTCAAGAAATACGTATCTTTCATAGAGGTATAGTTCTCTTATTGAAAATTGTTCTGTATTTCATATTACGCATTAACGTGGCATGTATTGGACAGAACGAAAAGTACCAACTATATTTAAGCCTATTTATTACGAACAAATTCCAGTACACAGTGTTCGATTTGCCGCGGGAAATGCCGGGGAACTTCCTTGGTGCGTGAGTATTTCATCCCCAGATTTTGATTCCGAATATCATTCCAACCAGAGATAAAGTCTTTGTATTTCTACCAAAACAAGTAGCATGTTGAAATTTACCAGCAATCTCTAGCCTTAGGATCCCCCTTCGTAATTTATAACAAATCGAACCCTGCCAGTACATATTTCAAAATTCATATCCCATGCATATCGAAAGTGACGCCAATCTTTTAGTAAAGGCAGGACTATGACTAAATAATTGCTCATTATAGAGAAAACGGAAACAGTTTACAATCTCTAAGGTAATAAATGTTACAGTAAATCATACAGTGCCGAATCTCGGAAGAAACGCAATGTTTCCATCTGCATGGGGTAGTGTGAAGTAGAGAACGGAAATTTGTATCGATATTATCATATTGTGGAACCGAGGACAAGTCGCAACTTTAGACCCCAAATTATCATATCACCAAAAGTTTGGCCAACAATATTCCAGTAAGTTAAAAGTAAACAATTTTAAGTACTTTATCCTCCCCCTCCCGGGAAAGATAATCCGCACACTGCCGTTAACAGCTTTTTTTATGATGAAACATACTATATCCCGTATACTACGTGAATGTGTATCATATAGCACACCTATGCGCCCCTGACCAAGATCCAACCAATATTTCCTCAGTGTTAAGACGGTATTAATTTCGCCAGGTGCTTTTTTTTTTTTAGGGCGGGAGCGGGTTCGTCCCACTGTACGCCGGTCTACACAAGTGAATAATTGCTCGTTAAGATAAACCAGTAGAGCACCTCGATGGTGGTCGGTGACGCAGTGACTATGCCGTCTCAGAACTCTTACTTGTGCGCTTCCCTGTAGTCGGATGGTTGAAAAGCTGTCCACAATCTGAATATTCATTATCATGCATAGGTTGTAGCGAGTGAACGAGAAGTTCTCCGTCTTGACTAATGATTCCCCCTCGAGTTTCTCAGTTTTCAGGGGGGCTCGGAATAACGGGGAAGTAGGATATAGTGGCCAATAGTAGCAGTCTGCGCTCACGATTGTGTTCACGAAAGGGCCGCAATCAGAGCCGTGACACGAAAGTGGGAAACTTTGGATTTGGCAAAAGAGACAAGAGAGGAGAGAAGTTAGTGGAATTCTCAGAAGCCAACAGACTGTTCATTTCCAATACATTTGTCAAGAAACCGCCCCAGAGGAAGTGGACATGGAAAGGCCCAAATGAGACCAAAAGCGAAATAGACTACATTCTATCGAATAACAGGGCAATTCTGCAAGACGTGTCTCTTCTGAACAGTTTCAAAGTCTCGGGTGATCATAGGATGGTGAGATGTAAGCTGAAACTAAATACTAGACTTGAAAGAAAGAAGCTTATTCTGATAGTGGATGATAGTGGATACCTGAAGTGGAAAACCGCCACTTTTAGATCTGGAAAATCTAGGGAAAAACAGAGATACATTCGTGATAGACCTAAGCAACAGATTTAGCGCCTTGGAAGAGTTAGAGGATGAAGAAGACATCAATAGCACAAATACAATACTGACCGAGAATTTAGTGATGAGCGCAAGTCTTGGTCTTGCAGTTTTGGTCTCGGTCTTGCATGCAAGACCAAGACCAGGGATACCGATGCAAGACAGACCAGTCTGCAAGAGTCTTCCACACGCACTATTTGAATAATTTTAAAACGTGAAAAGGAAGGGGAAATCATTATATTCACTTGAATTTCTTTGCCTTCTGTAAAAATACCGCTGGAGCGAAGGTGTTCCCAGTTGTGAAAATCATGTGAGTGGATCTGAGAATCATGCCGCTGTTACTGTACCATACTAAACTAAACTTACACTGTACACTACTGTACACTAAACTTACAACAGAAGGAAAAAGTTTCTGTTAAGGGTCATGTAAAGTCAAGATCTCCGACAAGAGATCGCACTATCTCTGTATATGTCTAATGTATTTTTATCGTTGCACGAAATTTCAATGTTGCTCCTACAAATTCAATCCTAGGGAGTTCCAACTTTCAGAGAAGAAAGTTCATAAGTAATTCGAGTTCTACGTGTGCAGATTTTCATTTTTTCTTCTTCATTGTTGAAAGAGCTTCATTGTTATAGGCATAACATCAATGAAACGATTTCAACAATGAACAAGATAGAAAATGAAAAATCGGCACGGATAGAACTCTTGAATTACCTATGAACTTTCTTCCCTGGAAGTCTGAACTCTCTAGGATTGAATTTGTAGGAGCAACATTGAAATTTTGTGCAACGATAAAAATACATTAGACACATACGGAGATAGTGCTGCCATCTCTTGTTGGAGATCTTCGCTTTACATTTGCCCTTTGGATAAAGGGCAAAAGAAAGTCTGATGTCCTGGATTTTCTGATGTTAGGTTTGTCGTGGTATGATCTATTGATTCAGATAAAGGTGGATTATGGTCAGTTTGGAGTCTGTACTGATTTGTGTAACCAAGTCTTTGTGTTTGTTCTAAGTTACTAGTCGATTTTATAAAATGTCTGTTGATATGTGTTATTGAAAACTGAGTTCTGTTTCATGTGTTGTTCTACGGACAATTCAGTCTGAATAAAACAACAGTTTTTGCAGTACACTTGGTAATTGTTTGTCACTTGTAGATAAAGTCGGGAGGAATATTACTAGATGTGGGCTATGGTTTTGGATGCAACGCAAGAGTTACTTTAGAGTAAGCTAGAGGTAACAGGCGTGTGGGCTTGTATTGAGCACAGCAATGCTAAAAATTGAGCAAGTTTACTTTGATACATTTGTTCAACAGAAAAGTATTGGGCCACAAATTCGTAAGTAATTTTACCGAGTGGCCGTAGGTGAGTTGGTAGAGTGCTGGCGCCGCATTCGGAAGGCCCGTGGATGGGATCACAACCGGCCATCCTGGCTGAGGTTTTCTAGAGTTTTCCTCAGTCTCACCAGCGAATGCTGGAATGGTACCTTAACACAGAGCTCTGGCCGCTAACTTTCCCATTGTTGTCCCAAGCCTTAGGCCATAGATGTCTGTTAGGCTTAAATAAATTCAAATTCAAATATCTAAGTAATTATACTTTCTATCACTCTTCTGCCACAGCTTGCTTGAGCCATGACTAGACTCATTATCGTCAATTGTCTGGGTTTCTGAACATGAGTGCTTCTTAGACGAAAACAACAACACTAACAAGGGAACCCTTTTTGCTGTTCAGCGAATTTTGACTTCGGACATGTTTTTTGACTTTATTTGAAGCATATATATATATATAGCGAAAATAACACACATAGACTCGTACTCGTCATATATTTGTGTTCCGAATAAGTCGAGTCGTGTAATTTAAGCGACTTTTAAGCACCAAAATCAACCTTGAAGGTGAAATTTTATATTAACTAAATGAGTTATCAGATGCATTTCCGTAGGTACTTTTACATGTAGAACACAAATTTCACCATGAAAATATTCGCAAATTGAATGTTCTTTATACAAACTCCAGTTTATGATCGAAACTGAACAAAATTCCATAGAAAGTAATGCCGTAAAGGAACAACAATACAACTGTGGGAAAGGGGAAGGCAGGGCAGGGATTATAAATACATAAAAGATAATGGTTTCTAATACCTTTTGGGGGCCTAGGGCGCTTGCAATCGCTAAACCACTCATCGACTACACGATTTTTAAGAAACAAGCGAAGCGTTCGAGCGAACATAGAAAAAAATCGAGTGCACCTCATGGAGATGCGTAGCAAAATCGTTCCGATGCCCAGCGGTTTCGCAATTTGGCGACCTCGGCAAGGCCTGGGGGCTCCGTTACGTTCTTAAAGTTAGTTCTTTAAAAAAGGAATATTAGAATTACAAAGTTTGTACTAAATATGTTGTAATTAGAATTAGTTTGTTGAACTTTAAAAACCCAAATAATAATAACGGATTTTATATTTGTTTACATATATCTTTAAATAAAAGAAGAAAACGTGAAATGTAGAACAAATTGACTGAATCACTTTTTAATGAAAAATCAAAGAAAGTGAAATATGTTTAGATTGAAAAACAATTCATTATGCATATTTTCATTTTCAGAACTTGTTAATTCACTATAATTAGTATTATTGTTTAACTGTTTCATTTTAAAGTTCAATTTCGAATATTTATAAAAATAATCAAATCAGTTGCGTTTTCTCATGCTTACTACAGTTATTCAAAATATTTAACTTTCAAAAAATTAATAGTAAGCGTGTATGTTAAATAAGATGTTTGAAATAAATATAAGATGTGACATGACAGACGATAATTTATTTTGGTAAGTATTTTGAAAAATGGGTACCGTTCTCATTATTAATTATAATTTTAGTTTGTAATATAGTTACGATAATGTCTGTATGGTAAGGGGTATTGAAAATGTACGTAAACGAAGAGAGGGCAGGAGAAGCGAGAGTGTTGCAATTTTGTTCCGGAAATACACACCAAAGAGGAGAGGGGATGAAAAATGTACGTACGAAAGTAAAAGTTCAAATTGTATTATTTAAAATGTCCGCATTAAATAACCGTGTAATCGATCAGTGGTTTAGCGATTGCAAGCGCCCTAGGACCCTAAACGGTATTAGAAACAATTATTTTTTAAGTATTTATAATCGCCTGTCCGCTCTTCCCCTTTCCCACAGCTGTATTGTTGTTCCTTTACTGCATTACTTTCTATGGAATTTTGTTCATTTTCGATCATAAACTGGAGTTAGTATAAAAAACATTCAATTTGCGAATATTTTCATGGTGAAATTTGTGTTCTACACGTAAAAGTACCTACGGAAATGCATCTGATAACTCATTTACTTAATATAAAGTTTCACCTTCAAGGTTGATTTTACTGCTTAAAGTCGCTCAAATTACACGACTCGACTTATTCGGGACACAAATATATGACACAGTGCGAGTCTATGCGTGTTATTTTCGCTATCTATATGCTTCAAATAAGGTCCGAAGTCAAAGCTCGCTGAACGGTAAAAATACTTCCCTTCTAAGTTTTAGTTAAACACAATATCCGTGTATGTTTGGTCTTCCTTTGGAAATTACCTGGAGCACGGAGAATGGTAAATAATTGGAACGGCGCATAGAAGATGACAAAGAGCACAGTTCTATGGATTATTACAAGGTAAGAACTTCAATGTCTAAATTATTTTAGACATCATGTTCCATAACCCATGATTGCATTGTGTCAAAGCTTACGAAACATAATCGTGCGCCAAAAACAGCAAGTAAACTAAAAGTAAAATAATAAAATGTTAGTGATGTTGTTCAAATTAAAGCGAAATTAAACTTTAGTAGTTCTATTCTGTACACTTACATGAAGATAAACAATACATTAGAACATATTTCCGTTACTATTGACGCATTAAGGCAGGCAATGATATGCATATCTTTTACTATTCCCTATATCCGGTGTAAAATTTACGTATGAAACGTACATTTTTTTTTAAAAAGCAAGATTTGCAAGACAAACACTGAGCGAGCAAGAGCAAGACCAACACCAAGACCAGGGATACCGATGCAAGACCAAGACGGTCTTTGTTTTGCTTTTGCTCATCACTAACAGAGATAATAAAAGAAACAGCCAAGGAAATAGCAGGCACCAGAAAAGATAGATCAAAATCTCAGAAGAAACTGAACTCTTGATGAAGTAAAGAAGGGAAATGAAAGAAGAGGAAAATTATATAAAAAGGATTGAATACATAGAACTAAATAAAACCGCAAGGAAGAAAATAAGAGAGGATGTACGAAGACATAACGAAAATCTTGTTAGAAATACAATCGAGGAGAACAAGAGACTGAAGAAAACCAAACAGCAGCTCATGATAGGCAAAAAGCAAATAATTGTCGTTAAGAGAACAGACGGGACCGTAATACGAAATAAGTAAAATTATAAAAATATTTGAAATTTTCTACAGAGAATTGTACAACTCCGAAGAAGAGCTAGGAAATGAAGACTCAGAAGAAAATGATGTAGATGTCCCAGATGTAATGAAAGAAGTACATAAAGTACTTCGTGGGATGAAGAACGGAAAATCGCCAGAAGAAGATGGACTCACAGCAGAGATGTTTAAATGGGGAGGTGAAAACATGAAAGAGGAACTTGGAAAATTATTCTCAATGTGCCTGAGGAAGAGAGAGATACCCAGAAGGTGGAATAATGCTGTTATCCTTTTGTTGTACAAGGGGACAAAGAACGCGTCGAAAACTACAGACCAATTAGTTTACTGTCAGTTCTATACAAAATGTTCACCAAAGTTATTCTGAATCGTATTGAACGGGACTTGGATATTAACCAGGGAAGGGAACAAACCGGATTTCGTCGTGGATTTAGAACAACGGACCACATACAAACATTGAATGAAGTTATGGAAATAACTAATGAATATGAACTTCCATTATGTTTGGGATTCATAGATTTTGAAAAAGCTTTCGATTCGGTCTCGTTGTCAGCAGTACTTAAATCACTTGAACATCAAGGCATCGAAAATGCGCACATCAAGCTACTGCGAAACATTTACTCAACTGCCAAATCTGTCATTAGACTACATCAAGAAAGTGAATATTTTAAAGTTGGAAAGAGGGTAAGGCAAGGAGATTCAATTTCTCCAGAACTGTTTTCTGCGGTCCTGGAGAGAGTGTTCCAAAATTTGAACTGGGATGAAGTTGGAATTAAAATTAATGGCGAATATCTTCATCACCTACGGCTCGCTGATGATATAGTCCTGTTTGCTTCAAATGCGGAAGAACTACAAACCAGAATGGAAGAACTGAATAATGAGAGTTCGAAAATGAATTTAAGTAAAACAAAGTTCATATACAATCAACACGCTGCAAAAAGGGAAATCAAGATTAGCGGAGAGACAATAGGCATAGTTGATGAGTATGTTTATCTAGGCCAGCTCAAAACATCGAATGCAAAGTTGACTGATGAAATAAATAGAAGATGAAAATCGCGTGGAGTTCGTTTGGAAGACTACACTTTATTTTCAAAAGCAAACTACCAATGTGTCTGAAGCGTAAAGTTTATAATCAATGTGTCTTACCTGTAATGATGTACGGCTGTGAAACTTGGACATTGAATGCGCAAACGACTCAAAGATTGAGAGTCACACAAAGAGCAATGGAGAGATGCATGCTAGGAATAACCAGGATGGACAGGAAGACAAATGAATGGATTCGCGCACAAACAAAGGTAGAGGATGTAATTAAGACTGCGAAGAAGCTGAAGTGGAAATGGGCCTCATAGTTAGACGAACAGATGGAAGGTGGACGACAAATGTACTACATCGGATTCCTAGAGAAAAGAAACGACCGAGACGACGTCCAAACCCGTCTGGTCAGCTTGGGAGCAGTAGACCAACTCCTTCCTTCGGGGAGAGGCCTCATAAACTAGTGGATTGAATATGGCTGTGATTTATATATATATATATATATATATATATATATATATATATATATATATATATATATATGTATGTATGTATGTATGTGTGTGTGTGTGTGTGTTATTAATTAGTCCCCTAAGTTTTACAAATAAAATGTTGTAGTCCCCCGGATATTTTATCCTGGCGCCGTCCCTGGGTACATTGCTCAAGACAGTTTGTAACTGCTGAAATTCACGGGCAAAATTGTATTCTTTCGTTATACGGTTTCCAAACAGTATCTGATCAACTGTGAAATTTAACCAATACACCATATTCCTACACAATAAACAGGAAAATTGTAGAGTGAAAACTTACCTTTAGCCCATCCTGTGACAACGTTCCCAAGGTAGACCACTTTGTACTGCGGGTCATACTCTGTGATAGTGACAGTCCGTTTCTTCCACAGCTTCCCGAGGCTCATCTTGAGCGTTCGCAGGGTGCGCTCACGGAAGTCCTTTGTTTCAGACATTAGGATATGTTCACTTCGTAAACAAAATAAACACACACGGACTGACTTTCCAGCAGCCGTCCAAACAAATAAATCTTTATAATTACAAACTATCACTTAACGACGCCGTAGAGGATAACCTACGATAATGCCAGGTGGGTTTATTAACCCTGGTCCAGAAAATCTCGCTTTGAAAATCATTATCTTCATTGTCCTTATTTTGGATGAAACTAGAGATTCCAGAAACTTGAATTGGTTGCAAGAATTTTCCACACGTGTTCTCGTACATACACACACACACACCATAAAAACTGTTACCTAAGGAAGCACTGTCGGTACCCTGCACAATTGAGCATGATTGACCAACAAAATGGAATTCTACGTTAACTACCACACTGTCGGTAGAGCGAAGAGTTTGTTGTGATAGCAAAGCAGCCGCTTCCTTTTCCGCTCTTCGTCGTGGTTGGCTCGGCAGCAGTCGGAGAATTGCGGTGACGTCACCGATTACGTGTTGATAGATTACAGCAAAGAGCTAGTTTTGTGTACGAATACTCTCACTGTTATCTTCGCTGCTTGAAGAGTTAGATGTTGACCACGGTCTTCACTCCACGCGATAGCCAGTCAGTCTCTTATTCACTCAATGGGTCTGGACAAGTGATATACCTGAAAGAGAAAGGAACATGTCATTAACAATAAAAACATTTAAGTAAATATTAAACACAACTAACATGTTCCACCATATTACTATAAGAATCAGTCTTGCATAGGTTGTTCGTTGTTAATACAGTCAGAAAAAGCACGGACTGGCTGGCGATGTTTATCCCGCCGCGATGTCCCTAAATTTTCTCGGAATCCATAAATGTTAATTTCCTGTGGCAATACAGAAACTATCTTCTCAGCTATCTTGATTTACAATCACGGGTGACTCAAACAGTGCTAGTACAGTATAGCATGTAGTTTGTTTAATAAATTCTACAAAAGTCATCCACCACAGTTAAGTGGCTAATGTAGCGGGCTCGGAATCAATCCTGCGGATGTATCCATGTTCCAATCTTTCTCCACCATTCTGACTATTCGAGGGTGGTTCTAAGATTCACCAGCGAAATGCCGGGATGGTGCATAGACTAAAGTAGTGCGTCGCTGCTACTTTCCCCATCCTTTTTCCTAAGAGTGCTCCAGAGGGACATCATCTGTGGCAGGCTATAACCATATGTGCCTGTTCAGGTAACAAATATCAAATAATTCCCCCGTTAACTTGTTTTCCATGTTGTTAAAGCACATCTTTTGAAGCAAATGCAAATAAAACAGATTACATTTTTTTTGTGAAGCAAGAACCAAAACGGTAGCACTTTGTTATCCCTCCTGACTGATCGAAATTGCGCTACATATCTTGTTAAAATCGCTTCATAAACGAAGAAATTATAAGAGACAGATATACACACAGACCCAAATGTGTCTTACAACTCTAATAATGTAAAACCGGAAGGAAACAGTATTGGTCAGTATTGCATAATTGCATTTTCTTTCTTTCGCCTGAATATGTGGAAAATAAACCGAGCCGCTGTAGCCCAGTGATAGAGCGTTGGGGTACTTATTCGGGAGGTCGTAGGTTCAATTCCAGCGGCCGACCATCCTGACTGAGGTTTTTCCTTAGTCACACCAGGCAAGTGCCTGGATGGCACCTTCAAGATAGGCCTTGGCCGACACCTTCCCGAATCCTTTCCCCTCCCCTATCCCGGCCTGAACCTTAGAAGTCTGAAGATTATATAATAAAATTAAAATTCAAAATGTAGAAAATAATTGCAAATCCACACAAAATTCCAACTGGGCTTGATTTTTAATATATATATTATGTTGAAGGTGAGCCACCAACTGTTCTCCACTGTAACCATTTTATTAACAACTAGCTAATATGCCCAGCTCCAGCTACTGGTGTGTGTCACCTGCAACAAACAGAGGTGTCTTTATCATCATCCTGTTCGATTATCAACCTGGAAGTTTCTTTGAAGTTGTTCTCAGTTCTTCTTCTAGTCTCCCTTTTCTAATCTCCATGTTTGTATGCAACCCAAACGACATAAGTGTTATGTGGGTTTCAGAAGGGCCTAGGGGTCTGAATTTGAAATTATTTATGGCCTTAACAACATTGGCTCAGCCCACGGAGGTAGGATAATGCTATTGAATACTGGCAAGTTAATTGGAAAGGGGGAAACTCACATTTTCTAGATTTTAGAGGAGGAGGAGTTTCTTATAACTTCATTTCTGATGTCTTGAGCTACGTCCAAGAAAGATAAGTAAGATATCCCAAAAATAAATACATGCTTCAACACATAATTAAGAACATTTTCAATAATATAGATACTACTATAGTAATCGGCCTCTTTAAATGAATAAGTTGTTCTCTCCTTCTCTGTTGTAAACAAATCGGAATTTAGAATTCATTTGTAAGTTTCTGTAAACTATAGGACATTTCCTTAGAAAATATTGGCATTCTACATTAGCATCCAAGGAATATGCTGAAATGTAGGAAATCGATGTGACTGCGGCTAATGTTAAGAAATTCAAGATCAACTTGTAGTTTATATGAAAAGTCTCAAGTAAACTTTACTAAACTTTATTTTTATATGGGACAGTCTAGTAACTTTAGACTTCGGCCCGTCACGATTCGCCTTTAGCTGTTAAGTGTTAAAATCCACACCCATGCCGGGTCTCGAACCTGGGACCTTGGAGCCGATGGCCTACCGCCGCAGACCGCTCGGCCGGCTAAGCGTCTCAAGTGTGTGTATATTTGACTGTTTTGGGTAAGTAGCTTGTAATTTTATTCTGACAAGCAAATTCTTTCTCTCATTTCATTTTTTTAACTTCCATAGCAGTAACGGCATATATTGATATTTTACGTGAGTGAAAAGCATACAAAGCGAACAGGAAATGTAACTAGATCTGATTTCACATTCAATTGCTTTTTGTTTAAATATTCTTGCGTTACATTGAAAGGAAACAATAGGAAACATTCCAGAGCCTATGTCTTACCTCATACAATATCCCTTTCTATTGAAAAGGAAACATCACCGTAAGAAACATACTAATATACTTTGTAGAAGTATTTCTTTCCAGGAATACAATAAACTTCGATAGTAATGCATTGCTCTTTCTTCATATAAGAATATTTATTGTATATATGGACTAAAACTATATTCGACTTAGAACTAGTATTTTTCTTAGTATTAGCACATTTCTGCGAAAAATACACGATAAAATGTCGGCAAGGTTATATTTTTTGTTTCTAAATTAAAGAATAACTAGCGCTTTGATCACGTGTTTTCTTCATGGGCAACATGCTAAAGATACTCCTTTTTCGTTGTATTCACAATTTTCGCATACTTGCCATTGACAGACAAATGTAAAAGAAAAATTTTCATAGCATAAATAAAAAATAACATTTGTTACGCAACTACTTAACCAGACAGGACGGAAGAAGAAGACGAAAAACGAAAAAAAAATAGGCAATTGCGGTTCTGATTCGGTTCCTTTACCAATACATTTATTTCATACTTCAACTTTATGAATGTCAAAAATGCTGGAGTTTTCAATACATTTACACAAAACCGGCTGTAAATGTTTGTGTAATAAGACTACAAGGAACTATAGTGGCAACATTTTTGCATATCCATTGTTAAATTTACGTCCCAAATCCATTAACCTACACGCAAATATCGTAATTGATTCATATTTTAAGGAAATATTTCTTTATGACTACATTTCATATTATAGCTTTTAATGTTCTCATCACAAATGTCAAATACGGATTTCGCGAATTTTACTGTCATGCTTATGTACATCGTACGAACTTCAGCTGCAGAAATTATCTCCAACGAAAGTTACGTGTTTCTAAATGAAAGACACTAGAAAAACTTCAAACTCCATCAGTGAGATCTGTGGTCGCTTCCTTTCCAGCTTTACACTGTATTTTTTACTCTATCATTTCAGGAAAAGTCTCGAAATGGTTAAAAAAAGACACCATCCACGTGATATTCTTATTTTTATATAATTCCTGTATCAATAATCACACTTTTAAACGTGAATTTTCAAGCCCTGGCTACATTTTTTTCTAATAATTTGTATATTACACAGCTTACGCAAATTGTTTTACACAATGCTTATAAATTTAGAGGCATCACTGAGTACCCACTCCCTGTTATATGTATATAAGTACTGAACAAATGGCAAGCAACAATGAAATTTTGGAAAGTTGTCCCGATAGCACTTACGAATGTCTTCAAAACGTAGTAACCTACAACTTGAACAGCTTAGTTATATACAGAAGAAATTTGAAAGCTGACGAACGTCATCACAGGTTTAAAATTTCTCAACTAAAATAAACAATTTCAAGCAGCTCATTTGATACACATTCATAAGAATTATCGGGTACGCCTTCCGAAATGTCATTGTGGCTTGCAATTTGTCCAACATTCTTAAAAAATATGAAGAATAAGAAACACACAGGGGCACTTAACATTTCTTGGTGCAACAACTTCTACCGAATTTTCGTAGAAGAAAAACAATTTTTAGAAATTTGGGATTTAAATTTACAGTACTAATTTTCGAAGACTAATTTATCAGATCGTAGAATACGGTATTCTACGCCTATTCACACCCTAGGCTCTGAGATATTTCGAAAACAGAGGAAACATATTTGCATAGAAGGGGAAATTCCTACAAATATTCCCTATAAATCGATTACTGTATATGAAGTCAGATATTAATGCACTGTGTTGCAACGATGCTATTTAGTAAGGATCCATTACAAGCTAGAGTTTACAACTTATATCAACATTTTTTATTTTTAAAATTAAGTGCTAATGTGCTTGGTCCTCCAAAACCGAGCAATTTGCTATTGTCAGCAAGTGTAGTCATCTATTCGGCTATTTTTATTATGAAATCATGCATAAATTGAGCTTGTCATTAATCTTTCTCGCTTCCTAGCACTGATGATGTAATGATTTTGAAATCAATTACGTCAATCATTTATGCGTGAAACAAACACCTGTGAAATTCTATTTTGATATATTAAAAAACCTGAAGACAAACATTGGAAATGTTACAATAACAGGGTCTAAGCTTATTGTCACGTTCTTGTATACTTTAAAAGTTAGTTCACATGGTAAGTGATCTAACATTACTCACTACCAAGTTGACAACTCACAACTCATGTAATCCTAATATATTGTAATTTAGTCACTTAAAACATTCAATTTGCTCACACAAACAGATAAACATTATGTCTACTAGTATGGTGCATTTAGGCTTTATCTTAGAATTTTCATTACCTCATATTGCGAAATGGAAACGTCTAGCTTAGGATTTTACTAGTTAAAAAAGCTGGGAAAAAAAAAACGAAAACAATCGCAACTAGTAAACCTGAGAGGACTGCATCCATTCTTATCATAACCGACATCGCGCTCTGCCCACTTCGAATCGGAGTCTACACGATTAATGTATCAGCATCCTTTGGTAATTGCAGTTGTTTTGAAAGTACTGATTTAAGTCTCGCTTTTCTCTGAATTTGCAAGAAACACGTCATGAGAAGACACTCCATTTGCATCTTCAAGCAATATTTCAGGTGATCCTTCATGTCAAGTACCTCCACTGTACTAACAAGATGCCTTGTAACCATCAAACACTACTGTTACATTTTCAGTAACGTCCCTAGCAGCACAGGATGTCGGTTGATCGATATTGGCCGTTACTGGCCCAGTATTGGACCAATATTTGGTGCTGCTAGGGGTATTAGTTTGTGATCTATGTGCCTTATCTATGTGATCTTTGTGTTAATATGTTTAATTTCGCTCCCAAACTACTCTGAGGGAAATGACCTTCATTGGATGGTATAAACAACTGTCAAACTGAACGTACAAAAGTTGGGCATTGGATCTGAGTAATTCTCCAGAACATGTATAAGCTACATGTGAATTTTGATTTTTAGT
The DNA here is from genome assembly GCA_022664845.1 of Lepisma saccharinum. NCBI lineage: Eukaryota > Metazoa > Arthropoda > Insecta > Zygentoma > Lepismatidae > Lepisma > Lepisma saccharinum. The sequence goes on along the minus strand of JAGDQP010000554.1, from coordinate 107,801 downwards.
GGACAGATTGGAACAAAAAGTCGGCTGTAATGACGGAGGATACAGATCTCTTGTTAATGCAAATGCTCATACTAGTAAAGATGTCCGTCCATATACCAGTCTCTACAGCGAAGGGAAACATTCTCAGAAGTTATACAGTAGCAAAGCACTTCAAGAAGCCTTCGGTGAAGTGAAACATTTCTTGCTCTCCTTCAACGTTACCTACATTATGACATTTGCATACCACGTTATTTGACAGGTATCGTGCAGAAGTCCCTCTAGCTCAGTGAAGTGAAGGGCTTTGACGTGTAATCCATTCCCTACGTGGACGGAAGACTCAAAGATCTTGAACTATACCGTCCGGATAAAAACCACTCACAACACCTTGGCATTTGTATGTGCATATCTTGGAAGCGACACATAAACGATTCCCATACTTCATCGACTGCGCGAAAACGGTGGCAGCACCACTTGTCGGACTTGTCCAGAATACTCATCGAGCCAATTCTGGACACTTTCTGGACACATCGAGCCAAGGTGCATTATCCTACTGAAATATTCTATCATTGTGGAAGTATGTGACGTCCATCACGGGCTGCAAATGGTCACCAAGCGGTGCAAGGTAGCGAGCATCGGTCAACGAAGTGTAAGAAAACCATTGGATCGAACCCCTGTCACCTGAACACATCCCACACCAGTATGAAAAAACGGGTAACTGAAATCAGATGATGGTCACGGTTATTAATCAGCCGTGTGGTAAATCACTACGTTGTATATTGAGAGTGGAAAAGCCTTATATGACATTAGTGCCAGTAGAAATGCTTTTTTCACATATGACACTGTGGATTACGGAATACTGAATGCAGAACTTCGTAAATCGCACGTCCAACTACCTAGTACTACTTAACAATGTATTGCTATTAAATTACTTCGGCTTGGAGTATACTTCGACTCTGTTCGATAGAGGAAATGCAAAAACATTAAATAAGCCCATGAATGATGCACAACTACGAGATATTCTTCCAATCTGTTCTTTAAAGATTGGTCTAGGGACCGGGCAGTCGATTCCCCTACCGCTTGCGGTTAACCAAACATTGATACCCACCGCCAGAAAGATTCCGACAATAAATTTCCTTCGGAGTTCCCTTTTTCTCAAAGCAGATGACAACAGCGAAAGGCAGTAATATATTTTCCCTCGTCCGGTCTCCCTTTCCTCCTTGAATGCTTATGTATTTCAACGACCTTAGAGAGTGAAAGGGAGAGAAAAATACTGAGAAAAAAGTGGCAACCATTTGAACAGAAAACCGCAGAATAATGCACAAGATTCCCTCCAGATGCTTGAGGTTTCGACGTGAGTGTGGGGTACGAAAAGGTTTTTCTGTTATGAACTAAAGAATGCAGCTACTGTTTTCAACGAGACAATCTCAACCCCAGATTGTGTCTTTTCTTTGTGTAGTACATGGTGGATGATTTGAACAACGTATGTAACAAGCTCTACTTAAAGACTATCAATTATCAAACAGAGTGTTGCGATTAACTTCATGCTGTCTTGCCTAGATCTCCTTCACGTACTCCTCCTCCTCCTCCACATATGAATTAAGTTTTTTCTCGCAAATTCAAGAATGGACATAAGGAAATTCAGAGTATTACACTCATGGGAATGGAAATCTCAAAATTGTAAGTGAAGTCAGAACCCAAAATTGCAAGAATTTGATCAACATTGCCTTCGTCTACTACCCTGCAACTGCAAAAACAACTGACTGTAGGAAAAATGGATAGAAGTCTTCTAACGTGTGCGTATATTGTTCAAGTTACGCTGCAGTACCAGCTTGAACTAGTTATCATGGGGATAACTTAAATTTCCACATTAATTCCTTTAAATTTGTTAACTAACAAGATAAAATGGTTCCTTCTCTTAACAGGGAGGAGATTATTCATTTAATTCAAATATTGTATAGCACATACCAATCCTACAGTGAATCTCTTCAACACTGACAATATTTTTAAGAGTATATCAATTCATTACCTAGTCCTTGCACTGTATACTGTAATACACAGCATTTGTTTTCAACGCAGAATACACTATTGTTTGTTTTGAATATTATTTTTTTTATTTTCCAGTTAGAAATAGGAAACATGATTTAAGAAAATACCGACTTGTACAGGTATAATGTAAAAAATAATTTTAAAAAGTATATAATAAATCCAACATAGCGGTTTTCATTTCAATATGGCGGAATTTACCGAAATGAGTAACTGGGGAATTTTCAGAATATGTTCACGGAAACATACTGAACACATCCCAAATGGTTTGACTATTATTTTTATTCAGGTCTGGATCAAAATCTACCTTTCTGAATTCGATCGAGAGTAAATGTAAATAAATGGAATAGCTCAAAACTGACTCGAAGTAAATGTGAGTCCGAAAACACTCCATACAGAAGAAAACAACTAAGACAATAAAATATCAACTCTTTTAGATTTTAGAGTTGATAATCCGTAAGTGTAAGTTTAGAAATATAGTACGTAATTAACTGTGTGATCTTTGTATGCACATTCATCAACTTTAACATTTAAGAAATGCTATACGTTGAATTTCAACGTAATTTTTCTGCTGCGTTTTCAGAATCTTACTTGCTTGCAGAACTTGTTCACATCTGATGAACGAATTAAACAATGACCTTCGAGGACTTCAATGACGCACTAACAAATCAAACTGTTTCATCTGACCTACAAAGTTATGTTAGTGACGGTCAGTATTTAATATCTACGTGCTAATTAATTCGTTATATAAAGATGCAGTTGTTATGGAATTTTTTTATGTATACATAAATGATACGGAATGTCAAACATCATGTTGATTGTCATCGAAAAAATGTGCAGCACGAGTTGCGTTGGTTATCTATGTATCCTGAACTATGTCTGATACGTCAAGGTTCATTTGCATCTACTACTTTAAGCCTCATACTTGGCACGTGACAAACACTCAGCTATAATCGACACGTAATATACATTTTAAACTCTATTTTTAAAAGTCTCGGCTAAGACCAAACAAGCTGTGCATGAAGAAACGCTAGAAGTTCATACGCGGAAAAAAGTAACAACATGATTTTACTTTTATAGATCAACTACGTGCCTATTACCAACCTGAATTGAATTTTATTTAAGGACTTTAGGCAACTCTGGCTCACAACGATTACCAGCTTGAGGCACATAATAATACGTTAAACGAATCCAACAACAGTACAGATCCCCTTTGTTTAGCTTCTAATATATACATGTGTGCGTAATATAGATATATATTATACAATGTGTTCCATAAGTTACGCAACCCGATGTTTCAACTATCAGACAGACATGGGCACACTGCGCTCTGTATAGGTACTGACAGTTGAAATACATAATCAACGGAACAACAATCATCGTCAAGGCACGTCGTAAACACAAAATTGTTGTCAGAATTAAAACAAACAAAAAAAAAAAAAACACATACACACATTACATAGGTGCGCATCGAACATGAGACCCTCCCTAGGAGTTTACAAGTTTCGTGCAGGGGTATTAATAGCATAATTCGTACTTCGATTTTTCTCCCTTCTTTTTTTTTTAAAAAAAAAAAAGAAACGTTACTGTTATTCACCTTTGTCTACATCACTATTGTTTTTAACAAGAAATGGACACGGTTAAAATTATTCAGAAAAATAATAATAATAATAATTTGACTATACCTGACAGCCCCGAAATTTAAACAGCAAGTTCCGATTGTCAGTTGCATTGCATTCACATGGAAAAAGGGATATTAATTTATTTCCCGTTTTCCCTTGAACTGAAATGTTTCAGTGCCTTCATCTGAAACATGTGAAATAAAGCGGTTTCCTACACAGGAAAAAATATTGTCAAACACTATTTCGTATCACGTTAAGGAAGAGTTATTTGAATTGAGTTTTCCGGACTTTGTCATACAAGAGAAGTTAACTCTTTTATACAATTTTCTGAAATGTGCAGAGGAAATTGCAAGTAACAATGTTGAAATTCTTCACAGGACGCAGGGTTTCGAGAAACAAGATAAACAAGAGTCGGGACTCGCGAGACTGAGCATATAAGCTACCGCCAGGCTTCAGCAGCGAGCAACCTGTTTATATGTTCAATGTTGGGTTCGAAAAATTGCGGAGAGACCTTTCCAATGACAACATTCCTAGCCCCAGTAGTTCCAAAGCTGACATTTCTCCTCAAACTCGGGAACCTCCTGCAATCTGGATATGGGTTTAAACTCGTCTTACCAAGACCTTTCCAAGGACACCTCAACCACTTTCCTAGACCTAATAGCTCCAAAGTTGAAATTCCCTCCTTCTCGAAACTTGGGAACTGCCGCTGAAATCTGGATGAATGACACGGGTTTTAACTCCTCTTCCAGAGACCTTTCCAATGACACCTCAACCACTTCCCTAGCCCTTGTAGTTCCAAACTTGAAAATCCCCACTTTCCGAAACTCGGGATCCGCTACTAGCTACAAACTGGATGAATGATACGGGTTTGAATTTGTCTTGCCGAGACTTTTTCTAACAACTCTTCAACCACCTTCCTAGTAGAGATGGGCAAAAAAAATGTTATTTTTAACACTTATTTTTGGTTAAATTGTTATAATGTAATTAACTGTTACTTATAAGTATTATTTTTTTTAGAACAGTTAACAATACAATAGTCAAAATTGTTTGTTAACATGCCTACCAAGCCAATATTCTTGTTTCTACCACCGATAAGAAAAGTTACAACTTACAAGCTACGTCTGCATGTGTTACTTATTTTCCCTTTTTCGACAATAGTATGCGGAAGCCAATCCGAAATGACGAGAGTAGCCGATCGTTTTGATTTGGGGCTTGAGAGGTGAGGAGGTGGATGGATATCTTAAAGCCGCTTAGACGACAGCATTTATGCTACGATGAATCTTACGATTTGCAGTAGTGATAGAGTGTAAACGCAAGAATGCTACAATAGGGCAAGATGCTATGGTATAAATTCGTAACATTTTTCTTTTTGCGCTGGCACACTGCTTGCGCTAAGATCCATTGTACGAGAAATTGTATCGTCTAAAGCGGCCTTTACGACCTTATCGTCACAGCGTCATGCTTAACGCCTTGTTACGTACTTTCTATCTTCGTTGATTTAGAACTTTACTTTGTTTATTATGCTTAATAACTGCCTCCTTTTTCGCATTTAAACATTTTACATTACTCTCGGAAACAGTTAAGAGTAGAAAATCTGGTCAGATTATTATTTCTAGCCATTTTTCAATACTATACACACTCCACGAAAGTATACTAGAAAGTCAGGTTAGATTCTTTTTAAGATGTGCGATGCGAAACCAAACATCATATTTAAGGAGAAAAAAAAAAGCTCAGTTACTATTCTGATCATCTCATGTTGGGGAAGTTACTTACCGAAGCGCAGGAGGTAAAGTGTTGGCGTAGCATTCAGGAGGCCGTATTTTCAGTTCCTACAGCCGACCATCCTGACTGAAGTTTTCCCTCAGTCACGCCAGGTAAATGCCGAGATGGCACCTTCCCAAATCCTTTCCCTCTTCTATCCCGATCTGACCATTAGATGCCTAAACGCCATAAATATTTTCTTTAAGAAATCGGGGGTAAAGAAGGTACGCGGCGATATGGAAGTGACGTCTTGTCCTCTTCCCCCCCCCCCTCTCTCTCTCTCTTACTTTCTGATTCTCTATGATCTTTTCTAAAAAAGTACGGGGTAACTGTAAATACTTTAGAAAGTAGAAGGGTGTAAAGTCATGAGGGGAGAGGTGAAAAAGGTGACTAGCTCAACGTGGCCTGAGTACGAAATATATACGGAATATTATAGTGGCTAAAATTCTGCTGATTCTAATGAAACTGAATTTCCGGTTGATGTTATAGTGTTCTCTCCCCACCAGTTAGTTCAATATCCGATAATTCATAAAATAAGTTTCGGACAGTTATAATGTGAATTGCTTGCTTGTATACGCCTGACGGACGTGTATAAGGGTACACTTTTGCAATATACTTGTATAACATTTAATACTTCACACATAACTGCTTTCTTTTACTTTACTATTAAACAACCACCTTGCTTTTCTTTTAAATATATCAACTTGCTGTGGTACGCATGTAAACTTTATTGCTTCATATTTAAGCCTCTTACGCAACACGTGGACTTAACTCTACTAAATGGATATGGTACACCAGGCCTTTGAACGAGTTCTTTTTTGAAATAACTCTCAAATTTCTATGCTGGCTATTTCCAGTATAAATCAATACAAATGAAGCAGTTTCATAATCTGCATAAAACGCGATAGTTATATGGTATTAAATAATATACTAAAATGCATTGAACTAAATTAACTTCAACTTCATTGTATCATTATCGATCTCTATTATACTTATCGACTGTTGTATTCGTTTAGACGTATTACATGAATTCCTACAGTTCTTTACTCTCAAAACGAAATAAAAATCTTACGTTAACAAAATTGCTATAGTTGATCTACACAAGAAAAATGATAATGCCACCTTCTTTTATCACCATATTAGCTGTTTCTCTTGGCTCATACAATTTGGTTGGTCTTATCAGAAAACAAAGACACGTAGTGTACTTATCATTTGCTAGTGCATCCAGGAAGGAAAATATGAAAACAAGGAAGCAGGAAAAACGGTTCTACATGTAGAAGAGTATGTTCTGTGAACACACTAGTCCACTGTTATCTTCACAATATTTATATGTTGGGCACGCGTCATCCGGAAGACTATGCAACTGTGTTTACCAAATAACCTTCAGAGCATGATACACTTCCACAAGTTCACATTAACCTAATTATCGTAATTATTAACAGCTGGACTTGTGACTTCCTGTTTCTAACTTTCACTGTTTACAATCTTTTTTAAAATGGGTCGGTCATATGCACCAAAAGGAGGACTAAGAAATGAACGTAACGTCTAGACTTTCTTTAAACCGTTCGTTTACAACGCTAACACACGGAAGTATTCTGAAGAAACTGAGTATTGCTGTAGAAAGGCGAACATCATGATAATAATTACTATAGTAATTAACAATATATAATAATAAGAATAATTAATAATAATAGTACATATACGAAGGATTTCTCTAATCTACAAACATATCAAGCACCATTCATACTTTTATTTCCAATTTCTGGCCCTTTTAGCGTTTTAAGGCTACACGCAGTCACTTCTGCTTTTAATATTGTCAGAAGAAGGAACGGAAAACAGAGGCCATGACGTATATTCTAGATACCATCCCAGCATACCCTTGTGAGACTGAAGGAAAAGCTTGGTAAAGCTAAATCAAAATGGTCGGCGTAAGCCGGACTAGAACTCAGGCTGCTCCACAGTGCTTATTTGAAAGCAGTGATCGCGAGGTCAACCACCATGACTTGGGGAAAAAGCTTTATTCTGTAGTTTGTATTACAACTTCAGAAGTTTCAGGCCATCTCGTCAATAACTTAACTGGGTCCGTTAGACAAGGATGGAGAAGATAAAACCAATGTTCGATTTGTAGCGGGGGATGGTTGGGATTATCCTCCTCTCGGCAAAATACCGTATAATACATATCTCACTATTTCTTCCCCGTCTCTGGAAACTGCACAAATTGAACACTGGGTAAAACTCCTGATCTCAGTTCAAGGTACTCCTCAGTATTCGCCAACTGTGACTGAAGGAAAACCAGGGAAACCCTTAGTTGGGATTAGTGTTCCATCCAAGGCGAGTTCTGTGAATACTCCTTCGTTCTACTCTCTTGGCCAACGCTTATATACTCTTATTGTAAGCACATAAAACGTATGATTTCATGACCAAACCAGAGAGGTATTACATGAAATCAGACGGATGTACACAGTTCACGCGCTTGTGTGTGGCTCTTACAATAGACCTCATGCTATTACTTACCGAAACTATGGAACACCACGCAGAAAAATAAATAAAAAATAAAATGTTAAGTAACACAACACACTGAAAGCAGATTCATATAACTACAGATACTAAATTATTGTAAGGCTTACAACACATTATAGACTTTCTCGACATAGTTCGTCTTCACACTCTTTTTATGTCCATACCACAGCATCAACAACTCAGAAACACAGTAACTGATAATTCAATTTCGCTGTAAATATTTATTTCTTCAAGTTAATACTTTTACGCACCTCACATATAGGTTCCTTTTTCACTGAGCAGAGGAGCACGAAGCGACAGACATTAGTCATAAGCTATTAAGATTATAATGATGAGTCACTGTGGTTCAGGCGGTAGCGCGTCTGACTATAAATCGGGCGGCCCAGGTTCAAATCCCGGCCAAGACAGGGAACCTTTTCTCGCCGTGTTCCCATGCCTGGCGCTCTAAAGTACACTTAGGGCCGGTTTCTCCAACGTCGATTAAATATAGCTTAACCATCCGATAACTAACCGTGCGTTAAATTTTTAACCGTCCGTTAAAATTTTTCCATTTCACCAACGCTAACATTACAAATTTAACAAACCGTTTACAATCGTTAAGTGAAGAAACTACTCGATTTCTAAATTTCTCATAAGCTAAACGAATTCTGATTGGTAGACTGAAAAGTTGTGTACACCTGACAAATGAACCTCGCAATCCGCAAACAATAGGTCGCAGGCACTTCGTCGTGTGTTTTTATACATGTGTGTGTGTGTGTGTATGTATTCAAATGATCTTCAAATAAATGCCAATAAAATAATATTAAAATTCGTAAACAAGGCAAGAATATTATCCTCTCCCGACTTGCGGAAGCAAGTTTAGTATATATATCTTTTCGACACACTAGAGGAATAGAAATAGATGAGTTGAAAAATGTTTCTTATGTATGAATATGTTAATACAGATTGTTTCTACTTTCGTTTACATAGCTAATTGCAGTGCTCAAAAGGTTGAAGCCCTTCATTCTTATAAATACAGACAGGATTAGCCAGTTTTCATCTATTTCATGGATGTAATACTTTGTTAGCTACTTCTGTTGTGTGGCGTTAAATGTTGTTCCAATGTTGATATTTTCATAATTTCGGATGCATGCAAGTATAATGAAATAAAGTGAAGCAACGGGGTGGCTCATGGATCAAGTTCAGTTTAGGTCACCCAGCTGAGCAATACGTACGCTTTATAACACACATTCCCTTGTAAATTATTTACTTAGACACTTCTGTAAATACCTAGCGGTAGACAGCAACCCATATTCAATTTCGAGAAGCTATACTTAATAATAATTTACATAAGTACGTAATCGATTTACTTTACACACAGATATGGTACCACATGGGAAATATCAGTGGCGTCATTTCGTGTGATGAATATCACGTATTTGCTACATAATTAATGGAAACATATCGAGGGGCGCTAAAAAACGTAGATAGGTTAGGTAAAGCCAGGGTAATTATTTTATCATTATACTTGAAGCACATCACATTTAACAGGACATACTTGTGTTCAGCTCCAACGCGGAAGTAGCTAATTAATTGCACGTACTTGTTGCAATTTCAGTCTTTTCTCCTGTGAATTTTACATTTTTTGGCTTACCTAAATTGAACTTAACCTGGGGCTGGGACACATTATTGAAGGGTGTATGCGTGTTCTTGCACTCACATCATCCTTGTTCCATATTGTTCATTGCACGGATCCGAAGTAATGTCAATATCAATTGCAAGTACATTCATCGCCGCATAACAGAAATAGCTAAAAGTAAGAAATACTTAATATGAACAGGAATGACTTATTGGCAATAGTTAAAGGAGATATACTCGACGGAAAAGCATTCTTTGTACGTAGTATGAAGAAGTTTTATCGTTATGGTAACTTTTCCTGTTTCCAAGTGAACAATTATAATACACGATCGGTAATGTACACAATACTTTCTTTTTTACTCCTCATCATTTCCCCTCCCAAAATATCTTAAATCGACGTTTCTGGCATGTACTACCACTCTCCGAAATAGTTTTGTAAACTATATACAGACACGTATTAGAGAAAAGTATTCTCCTGAAATTATTTAAAAGGAATTATGTTAATCGTTAAGACGACGACGTGTACAAAATAGTAAAGCGACATCGTGAGATTTTTTTTTTTTTTTTTACAAGATTGCCTTTCTTTTGCACGATATATATTAAAAACGGTGATCAAGTGCGTAATTTATACCTTACGCCTAAATACGTAGCGCACACGTCTACTTCTCCTGTAAAACCATTCTTTAGAGCGCGTCTTCTTAAGCATACCCATATAGGCCCCTAAACATACTCGAACATCATATTTACATTGCCCGCAAAGCAGGCAACATTATTTTTAGATGTTTTTGATCTTTAATACTATTGACATGCGTTGTGCCAAGTTGTATATTTCATCAAGCAATTCTGTGTTTATGCTTTCTATTTCTTGTTTCCTGTTTTCTAACTTTCGAGATACACAATCACTATCGGATCGTTAAATATTTAATCGTCGAAAATTTGATGATTAAAGTTAACGACAGCTTTAACAAACCGTTAGCGTTAACCGATGTTGATGAAACGGTCATTTCTCCTAATCAGACGTTAAATGTGCTTAACGGGTTGTTAAATCTTTAACCAGCGTTGGTGAAACCGGCCGTTAGCCTCCTCTCAAACTGAGTACCAGAGGAACCTTGGTACTCATGGGCACCTTGGGAATGTAAAGGCAGTCGAACTTGGAACTGACCACCCTACTCCACTTCGTACGGTAGGTCGAGAATATGTAATGCGCTATCTCCACATCCTCCATGCGCCGTTCACAGTGCGTGCGTATATCGCAGGGGATAGCTTTCAGAGAGCACACGAACAGCTACATATTGAGAGACCTATGTCTACTTGGAAGTTACGTGTTTGCGAGTAAAATACAAAGATGTTGGCAACGTGCGATTCCTTTAAGTGAGGCAGAAGTGAGAAAACTAACGCCCTTTCCTCTAAAATGAAAGAATATAAAAGACAATACTGAGAACAGGTTAACTAGATGACAAGCGCATCTATTTATAGTTTTACTACGAGCAGATAAATATATCCTCCGAAAGATAGCTATACTACGTTAGACAGTATTTTACTTGCAGATATAAATAAATACTTTTCAAGATACATCGTACAAACATGCGCAAACAAAGAGATACAGGAGCAAAAATTGTATACACCGGCCTATCTTTACTTAAGATAAAGTGTGTACACAAAAACTACAAACACCTTCTAGCTTTAGATTGTCTGGAAATATTATGCACTACTATATAGGGAGTACGAAAAGAGAGAAGCTGAAGCAGCTCACCACACACATACTCCACATCAGACATTCATATACATTTTAATGTATAATATTTCGCTTTCTTGACATCTCGTGAAATGATTCTTTTAATAATTTGTAAGGAAAATAAAAAATATTCGCGAAGTCTTTGGTTACCTTTATCTTTATGATATTTCTTCTTTGTTTTCAAATAAATAATCACCCTTGTAATCAGAACCAGGTGAGCAAACAAGACGTTGCGTGTGGACAGCAAAACGTTGGTTTTCCCAGGCCTGCGCGAAAACGAAAGTTGGAGTTGGAAGTTGATTGAAAAAAGCATTGTTTTCCACAAGTCGTTCAGACAAGTTGGTGCGTGACAGTGGCGGATCCAGAGAGGGGGCGCGCACCACCTCCTCAAGGGAAGTACTTTATATTCTATAGAATTATTACACAAATTTGTCTAAGAAAAAGCTTACATTTGTTTCCAGACCAATCTAATTTATCTAGAAATATTAATTTCTGGGGATACCGGTGTTATAATCCATGGTAGAACTTAGCAATATAAAGGGATATATGATAAATTTATAGTTAACAAATCCACTTATCGGGTACATATTGAAAATGTTTCTGGTATATTCCACCTGCGGCCCCTCCTCACGTAAGTCCTGGATCCGTCACTGGTGCGTGTAGACGTTTTACTCAGTCTTCAGCAGTGAGGGTGTATCCGGCTAGTTTCATCATTGGATATCATGGCTGATCTTCGGCAGTTTTCACGGGAATTTATTTCAAATTAGATGCTCTAGTTTCGAATGCTTAGAACTAGAGATGTCGTGGGATCGAACCCAGCGGCCTGCCATCTTGATTTTTTTTCATTTTTTTCGCGTGTCACACCACGCAAATGTCGGGACGGTACTTTTAACTTACGCCCTAGCTTACTTTCCCCTATCCTTTCCTCGCCCATATTCCTAAAGGCACAGTGCGAAATCCTGAGGGGATAGGGAGGGGGGTCCCTCACCAAAAATCTTCCTATTGATTTTCTTTCCCACCACTATCTACTGGGGTGGTGGTTAAATGATATAAAATGTTGGCGACCTCAAGGGGAAAAAATCCTGTGAAAAACTTTCAAGTTTCGGAGCTGGAGGTATCCAAAGTTAGTGTGCAATCGACAGAAATGATGTCGTATGTCCCCTAATAATGACACCAGACGTGTCGGTCGAGCAATTCACTATCGACATTGTATCCATCTATTTCAACAATGTTTGGACTGAGGAGGTATCGCATAGAAGGATTTTTCTACGTATGAATTTTATTGTTAAGAAATAAATATGGTTAAACAGGTCAATATAGAAATGTCCTCGACGTAACTTTGATAAAATAATTAATGCATTGGGTACAAGTTGATTGTGATTCGCTCCATCCATCATGCATATATATACACACACAAACACACACAGAGCTTGCATTTTTTTGATAAGTCATTTTTGACGCTCTGCACATAGATAGCTCCGAAAAACTATATGTTTTAGAAGTTTCTTGAAAAAACTTTTTCTTGCTTTTGGGGTCCCCTACATGGTGGTACATTATATATTTTTACCTTCGCTATTTTTCATCTTTCTTTCTTTCTCTCTCTCAGCTGAAACGGGTCACTGGGTCAACGGGTCTGCTCTTCAAACCACGTAACCTGATTTAGACCCGGTAACCCGGAGGACAAAGCAGAATTTTAAATTATTCCCTTGCCTTTGAACAATTACTCTTTCAGAGGTGACCAGGACCGGAGATGTTACTCCCAGAGCACGAAAAATACGATGCTGAAACTCTCCGTTAATTATATTTCCCAGACCTGGTTAATCGGGTCATTGGGCCAAGTTTCGGAATAGGTCACCTTCAGTCTTTGTCTCTTTGTCTATCTCTCTTTGTCTCTCTTTCTTTCTTTCTCTCTCTCTCTCTCTCTCTCTCTCTCTCTCTCTCTCTCTCTCTCTGCCCATAAATAAATCTAAAATAATTAAGTATATTAATTTATGTTCCAAAAAACCAAGAGGGGGAAATATTCCCCTTGCCCCACCTCTGAGAACCCATGAACGTGTGACAATATACAAACGAACTTCCAAGGATCATTGATTTGTTCTGTTTACCTTTTATTATAATACGTAGTACGTGTACTTATAAAAGCGATAAATACATCAAAATGACAAGCAGCAAAAACTCTCAGTAATAACACTTCCTCTATCGTTTCCACAGATCTGTATGAATTTGAATTTATTTTTAAGGCCTTTAGGAAGCTCAGGCCGTATGGATGATGATGGGATGAATTGGTGGAATGAAGAAAGTGTGAGGAAATTGGAGTACCCCGAGAAAACCCACGTACATGGTGTTTGTCCACCACAAAGCCACATGGCATGAGCAGGGATCGATCCGACGACCCCTAGCACCAGAAGTGAGCGCTCTACCAACTGAGCCACCGTGGTCTGTACGATCTGTATAATAAGATAAAATGAATTGTATGGGCGGTAACAGCCGATCTGTATGAAAACGGAGCTGTGTGGACACCAAAAGTTTGCAACGTTTTATCTGCGTATAGAATACATTGGACAAAACGTTGCGCCTGGACCCGGCTTTACATTTTGCTTCTATCTTGTGCTTCATTTGACAAAATTTCAACAACTTTGCATTTCGTCGAAGTGCGTAGTAAGCGTTAAGACCTTGAATAAGAAAATGAACTCAAATGTATTTTTGTACCTACTTGAAGAGAAAATTCTGGAAATACTAGTTTTGAAGTGCTTATTAACTATACATGCACACATTCCCACAATACCCCACTTCCCCACTTTGCTTCCTGTGTACGTTTCCAGGCACGTTGCTGCATGCCGAACATCCCGTCGCAGCACGTGACTTTCTTCCTGATTGAAGGTTAGGGGCACACCGGAGTGAAAAGTGAGGCTTGTCTCCTTGAATAACTATTTCACTGCAATGCTGCGAACGCCAGAAGACAAAACAAAATGTGGTTAACAAAAATGGTAAATGCGAACGTGGAAATTCTAAATCCGCAATTTTCTTTTTAACAATCATGCAATAAAAATATGCAGAATTATCTTGAAAGTTTGGGTCTCGCAAGTGAGGTTGTTACGTAAACTACTTTAAATGATTCGTGTATTATTATTATTATTATTATTATTATAAATATCACCGAAGTTTCACAAACCAAGGGTTTTAGAAGTAGTGTATTACTATGAGCGGAGTTTTCAATCCAAGACAGGTGATTTTCGTCCTAATGGTACACAATATTATTAACATGGGATCGAAATCATACTCGGATTTCAATCAGAGAGTGTATTAGCGCACAGACAACACAATATCGGATTCCATTTAATGTCCGATCCCACATCCTATCTCATCTCGACGATAGCTGGATTACATGACTTCGCCGCAAGCTTCGCAATTGCAAAATTGTATTAATTATTACTAGTTATGAGGTGACAAACCTGTGAAGTACGTCATACAATAATATTACGCAGTACGTATTTATTTTTCCTCTGTTACTATTATATTGTCGTTGGGATGACATTATTATTATTAGAAGGGATATTCAAGAAGTAGCTGTTCGTGATAACTCGTGACGAGCCGAAGTTAACAGTAACTAGACTGGCCCACATAAAATAAAGTTTACCAAAAGTTTTTCGTGATAACTGGCTTCATGTTGCCCAGGATAGAATCCAATGGCAAACGTTTGTTATTGCGGCGATGAACTTGCGATTTCCGTATCCCATAGAGTTAGATAAGTTACTTGGTATTATGATAGAACCTTATAAATCATAATTAAGTGAAAGACAAAGTTTACCTTATTCACGTAAAATAATTCTTGTTTCTCAAACTGTTCCGCGAGTCGTGTGTAGGTGTTCCGTGGTTGGTGATACTAGAGGGACTACGACGATTTCACGAAACGTGGGTATGGTGCAGGATGGACTGTGTACAATGACTTCGGTAAGCTCCATATAGATACATTTGTGTTTCGGTCATATCTTTGCGAGTGTTACCTAGTAACGAAACGAAAAGTGTCGTTCTTTTCAGATCAGTCAGTTCCAACTAGCATGGAGTTCGAAAAGAAGCAACTTCGTCTTTCGTGCATTTATCCCTGAGGATTTTAGAAGGGTTTTAGAACACCCAATCCCACACAAGACGTTTCCTGTTGTTTACAGAATTTAAAGTAAAAAGAAAATTCTCTCAAAGATGAGAAGAGTGGCACGCATGACTATATTGACGTAAGAAAGCTTTCCGAAAACATGGTACAAAAAAACGAACCACCTCGAATTAAAACTAGACTCGTCTTAGTTTCTTCGAAATGGGTGGTTCCCCCAAATCGAAAAGGGGCTAAAACGTACAAGCGTGTGGATTGGTGTTCTGAAAATTCTTCGTGGATTCTACGACAGTGAAATATGGAGTTTATCTGACACTGTCACAAGAAACGAGACCTGTTTTTTCTAATATGACTCACAAACTAACAGTCATCGTTTTCTAGTGACACTCCTCCAATCAAAGTGAAAAAAATAAGATGGTGTGTGTGTGTGTATGGGGGGGGGGGATTGGAAACAACGTTTTTTAACGAAAGTGATCATGTAGCTATTATTGCATTCGGTATTAAGAAACTAACTTTCCAGTGATACAGATCATATTCTCGCCCTGAGGTGTTTAGAAATATCCCCAAAAGGCGATCGAAACAGTTTTGTAAGGCATCTTGGTGCACAATAATAATACCTCTGCTCGCATAGCTACACAACCAGCGAACTGGAGAGGATGCCCAAGTTCTGTCACTCACCTGCAGCCTAGATCTTGCACCCTGAGACGTCTTTTTACCGCCCACACAATTAAATTTATTTTATCTGATACGTCTTTCTACTCAACACCAGAGGATGTCATTCTTCCTTTGGTTATACTTCTATAGGAAACTTGCACTACAACTCGTAGAAATTCTTCACAAGAATGAATAATTGTGAAAAACATCAAAGCCAGACAGTTGTTCTAAAAATTGTACACTTCTATCAAGGTACAACATTTCTGTTTCTTTACTTCCCGAAACTTTTGAGTGGACCCTCATATCTACACTGAAATTAATTGAAATACTTTCCAAAGAAATGTAGTCATTCAACAACTCAGTCAACATTTTCCATAATCAAAACTTCGCTGCTTCTGAGATGCAAATAAATCTGAGTAGATTAGTGCTTGGATAAAATCATTCACTTATCGCAATTTTAACATTGTCGATTCTGCTCTTCGTACTAAAGCGAGATCATAGTGTGTGGGTGCAGAAATAGTGACATAAAACGTACAATAGAGATTAAACATTATACAACATTTTTACTTTCTGGTCTCAACTCATTGCTATTAAAGACTCAATCACTGGGCATTTCGTGAAACCACTGCCTCGTCAAGTGAATATAGTTTTAAAAACGAAGCAGGTATTTTACCAATAAAGTTTTATCACTTCCAAAGAACATTAACGTGAAACAATCCGGAATTTTGATTTTTAATACATCACTTTAAAAAAAACACACACACAAAAAGATGCGTCTGTTTGCTGATGGTCGCATTCCCATAAAAGTTAGAACTGGGGTTATAGGCCAATGGCTTTACAGAAAATAAATTTATTTATTTATCACGTTTTATTACGTAGATGATTTAGTTTTTTGGCTCAACTTTCAAGAGATTGCTTTTCTCGGAAAGAAAGCCATCATCACACGACATTTCTTTCGAAATTCTACCATCTGAATCAAGAGTCTTCTTTCTTACAAGTTGTATATATATATCCGAAAATGAAAGTGGAAGCAATTTCCTAGTATAGATCATACGATGCAAAATACACGCAGACGCATTGCAAAATACTGCACTTGCATTTTTCGATTATCTTATTTTCAAAACTGGCTTGATATTGCCCGGGATAGAATCCAATGGCGAACGTTTGTTACTACGGCGTTGAACTTGCGAGTTCCATAAGCCATAGAGTTACTTAGTTATTTTCAACTCCTTTCCTCAGCATGAATTTACGAAATGGACTCGACATACTCGATAAATATAGGACACTGTGAATAAGTAGTATAGTTTAAAATATGTTACTACATGTCACAATCAAGTTTATGAGGCCAAAAACAGATTGATTATAAGGGCGACAGTCGTCAGGATGTTCACAATTTGTGCATCTCATGTTAACAACACACAAAACTGGAATCTCCGTTAAATTAAGTTCTTTAACAGCAGTACGTTTTATCCTTTCCCATTACATGTTACATATTACAGAGCCGAAGCAGTATGGCGCTAGCAATCATTTCTACGTATCGAATGAAATACGGTAAACAAAGAAACTGAATTTGAATCTGAATTTTAAAATTGATTTTTCCGAGATATGAGTCGCCGTGGCTCAGACAGTAGCGCGTCTGACTACGAATCGGGCGACCCGGGTTCAAATCCCAGCCAGGACACTGGAGATTTTTCTCTGTGTTCATATGCCTGGCGCTCTAAGGTGCACTCAGCAACCTATCAAATTGAGTACTAGAGTGTCCTTGGTATTTTTGGTCGCCCTGGGAAGGTAAAGGCGGTCGAGCGTGGGACTGACCACCTCACCTCACTTCGTACCGTAGGTCAAGAAAATGTGGAGCGCTACTTTCACATCCCCCATGCACCGTTCATGGCGCGTGCGCATCCTTTTTCCGAGATGGAAGAGCGGTCCTTCATTGATTCTTTTATCACCGTATTTCAGGTTTAATAGCACTTAAGTGCGTTTTACTTACCCATTCCTGTAGTATAGCCGAACAATTCACAACAAACACAACGACATAAAATGCACACACACGACATACAATGCAACAAAGCATATAATGCAAAATGTATTAACTATTCCTAAATTTAAAAGTAGAAGGAACATCATGAGAAACTACGCAATTTGTTCTTCAGGCTTGCTCGTGAGACTACCAAATAATCTTACTTTATTTTACAGGAAATGTTTTTCGTTTCTAGTTGCTCACTTGTTTTGTTTTTACGTAACACATTGGATACACAAAAAAAGTTCACTATTCTTTCTTACAAAATAAATGTATATAATATAACCTTGCAGATGATTTCTTCGTTAGAAATAGAAGTAAGAAAATATACAGCAATAAAAAGTGTGAGAAAGAACGAAGAGGGTGAGAAAGACGGCAAAGAGAATTGTGAGAAATGTCTGAGAGGGAGATTTTTTTTTTTTTTTTTTTTAACGAAGTTAACAAGTTTAATCGCTAACCAAGCTAGGATATGTTTTATGACCTTCAAAATTATGAGTATACCATATATTCCCATCGTTTGAGCTGTTTGTTTCATAACTTACGAAATCTTGGAATGTACAAAGAGTGGCGTTCCAAGGTCACCTCTCACAAAGTGTTCGAATGTCTGCTTTGGCATGTGGTCTAATGGTAGAATTCTGTTTGTAATTATTATATAATTATCCAAATTACTCAGCGATTCGCCTCTAAGACAACTGATAAAGTGATTTATTAGTATTATTACTGATCCAAATTACCCAGCGATTCGCCTAAGACAGTTGATAAAGTGATTTATTAGTATTATTACTGATGTAGACAAACACAATTGAGAAATAAAACTTTTGAAGAAGGAGATATCTATTATGCTGCACACAAACCATCAGAAGTTTCCTTGAGGCCTCTTCTACCCGAGCGGGGAAAACACGGCGGTTTTACCGCGAGCAATCGCGTCCATTTCTCTGTGTCTACACCTGGAGGCGAAATGAAGCGGTTAAACCGCGAGAAAAGCGCCCTATTTACACATGCGGTGCTGTCGCTCATTTGAAAGTAGATGCTATACAGGTTGGCTGAATCGCAGAACTCATTTTGCTTGACAATATTCGTAAAAAGAGAACTCGTGTGAAGAGACATTGGTAGACTCACCCAACATTATCGAATCGTTTGTCCACAGGACAGTTTCATTGAATGTTTAGTAAACACAGAAGTTGACTCAGAGAAGTTCTTCCAATAGTAAAATGAAGAAAAAGACAGGAATAATAATTTTCTTCCTAAATACCAAGTTTTGAGTTTTAAAAATCTTTAGAAAATATTACCGTATACATCTTGATATTAAATATTACATTTGTTATACACAATTAAATTTTTCTTCACTTCGTGATTGATTTTTGGGATGTCCTTTAAGGAGCTTTGGCTCAAACTTAGATAGGAGAAGGGAGATAACGACCAGGGTCTCGGTTAAGGTACCATCAGAGCATTCGCCTGGTGAAACTGAGGAAAACTCTGGAAATATATGACAATATTTTATGTGATAATTTGCAAACTCATCAGGTGGAATTACAAGAAGTTATTGTTTGTCTTCTCTGCAGCTAGGGTGTCCGCCGTGTTTTTTCGGGATGGTGTCTTCAACTTAGACCCTGGCCGACTTCTTCCCATATCCTTTCCTCTACCCAGCCGGCCTGATTCCTGAGCCGACATAAACACAATAATTTAGTTGTTGTAATTTATGACGGAACTGTGCTGTCTTAGCTTTTTCCTTTTCACCTACAAGCGATTTACTCTCCATTAGCGGGGGGCATCCTAATCTTCGTGCATAGCTTTCACTGTTTCTTCCCATTTTGCCTTCTTTCACGATTGCTATAGTCTTTGGCCAATTGAACTTAGTATCGTATAAGGCCTGTCACACTTCACAACTAAAATTTTCTGTGTCAAATATATTTCACTGCTAGAAGCACTTCAGAGAAAAGAAAGGTAAGCATTTGTTTTGAAGCTGACACGGTAAAATTGCTTCATGGAGAATGGGTCATGTATATCCCGCTCGCGGTTTTAACGCAACCCGACTAGTTGTAACAACCTGTCGTGGTTTCAGTGCTTCCAAACAGCGCGGTGAAAACCCTCGTTTAGACAAGTTACATTCAGAAGCAAGGGTTTTGTTAGAATGCATGGGAGGTAGCAGTAAAACCGCCGCGTTTTCCCCGCTCGTGTAGAATGAGCCTTAAAATAAATCCTGCATGGATAATTAGGAAAGTAATTTTCTGTTTTCAGTTGTAAAGACGTCTATGTTCAACGAAATAAATACGGAAGAGAAAGTGGTATTTTAATTTTAAGTTCATATTTCTTGAAAGATAAGAGAGATTCGTTGAAAAAGAAAGAGAAGGGATTAAACTAATCAAAAGTTAATAAGTTGCTTACAGCGAATGTTTAAAAGGAGAGGCAACTAAAAAAAAAAAAAAGTATGACCGTTCTCGATGTGTTGCGCATAGTTGCAAATTCGTAAAGAAAGTAGATACGACATTGAAAATGATTAAAATGATGATCATCGTTACAACCACCATTTATCACGTCTTCGTAAATAAATTCAAATACAAATAATAATAATAAATTCATCAAGAGTTTATGACTGTCAGAACAAATATATAATAATACTGCAAACATGGAATTTACCCTCTACCCGAATATATTTTGCCTCCCAATGCAATTAGTTCTTTGCTCAAATGTTAATTCCTTATGGTTATTTGCATAGTAGTCGTCTAGAAAATGAGAGTGCGTGGTAACGTTTAGCAGGAACAATAAATATCTTCAATATTTTAACCAAATCCTTTAGTTGTGCAAACAAGCCAAAACTAGGTACAGTAAAGAGAGCACAATAAACCACTGTTTACGAGTAATTTAAGCAAAAGATTAAATCTCATTTCATTAAGAACAGTAATCTATCGGCGGTGCAGAATAGAGTTCGTAAACGAAAGACTATCATACGTTACGATACGTACTCGATGAGGCAACAAGGTTTTAATAAATGTCTATGCTCCGACCGAGGTGACTAATTATAACGACAAAGATACATTTTACGAGGAGCTAGAAAGATTTTTTGACCGATTACCGCAATATAATACGAAAATTGTGTTAGGCGATTTCAATGATAAGGTAGGTAGGTAGGGAGGAAAACTATAGACCTACTGTAGGCAAACACAGCAGTAACAAAATCGGCAACAATGGAGAAAGAGTGGACTTTCGCGATGTCGAGAAACCTAGTAGTTTTTGAATTTTTTAAACTTAATTTTAAGGTCTTTAGGCAACTTTGGATAAGGCCGGATGGATGATGATTGGATGAATGAAGAAAGTGGGAGTAAACGGGAGAACCTCGAGAAACATACGCACAAGGTGTATGTTCACCACAAAGTCCACATGGCACGAGCAGGGATTCATCCGACAACCCCTAGGACCAGAGGTGAGCCCTCTACCAATTGGGTCACCGCGGCACCACAAAAACCTACACAAGTACACATGCACAGCAAAACTCTCAACCAGATCGATCACGTATTAGTAGATAGACGAGGACAGACCAACATAATGGACGTTAAGTCTTACAGAGGAGCGGAAGGTAATACCAATCGGTAAGTGATCACTAGAGCCCGGAAGTTTGGCAAAATGCCTCTGTTTTTGTCACGAATTAATAGCATATAATAGGTAAGTAACCCTTTTTAGTCATCGTCGGAGCGATTAAAAAAAGTTTTCATTTTGCCTTTTTTGCATATTTCAGTTTTCGTTGCCTATTTGTAAACATAATGCCTTATTCTGCCTTTTGGTGTATTTTAACAAATATTTCTTACGGTTTTGGCGTCAAACACACATAAAAATATAGAATCTCTGTCTTTGCCGCCTTAAGTTGTTTCCAATGCGTTAATTGAAGGGTTTAAAAGTTATGAGGACGGATGATTCGTTAAGTATTTAAGCTAACGTCGTGACACGTCATACATTGACTGTCACCCTTCACTACTTCAGTGTTTTCTGGAACTCTGGTACTACTAACGGCTCTGAGACCTGTCGCTCGCAGATGACCTAATAGCACGTTCATACTATACTATGTTGCCAGAAGTAACAATGAAACTTCAGAAGAAAAGCTAAAAACTGGTGACAACGATGGCTATTGACGGAGAAACAAGAACTGTTGGAAATGCCGTGTAAAAAGGATAAAACTGGGAATGATAAATGTAAACGCGTAATGTGTGCAAAGAGGACCTAGGGAAAGTTAAACTCAGGTCTCTATGCATTGTTCTTAGAATTGAACAATTCAACTGTCGTTGATATGAGCCGGTAGTAATACTTTCTTTTAAGTATACTCCCTATCATTTCTCTGGACGTTGGGAGATAATTTTCAAAAATTAAAACAATTCTCTGTGACAGAAGGCCCAATATGTGTTGAAAACTTGATGAAAACTTCTGGTGATGAGTAACCAACGTAGAACATCGTGATTTAATGTAGTATGATGTGATAATGAAGGATATAAATAGAAATTACGATAAGTCATACGGATATTTTAAAAGTTTTCATAGTGCCTTTTTTAAGTGCGTATTCCAGCAATAATAAATGTCTTTTTGCCTGCCTATTTCAAGTGAAATAAATGCCTGAACTTCCAGGCTAGTGATCACAAAAGTAAGGGGAAAGTTATGCTTCGCCAATAGAGAAGGCAAAGGATATAAAAGCCGAAACTCGAAGTTAAACGATTAGATAACCCGAGCGTAAGAGCAGATTACCACCTGGAAATCTCCAATAGGTTCCAAATCTTAGTAGACTCGAATAGTAATAAAGATTACATTAAGACTAATGTAAAACAAAGATCTCCAACAAAAGATGGCAGCACTATCTCCGCATATGTCTAATGTATTTTTATCGTTGCACGAAATTTCAATGCTGTTCATAGAAATTCAAGCCGAGAGAGTTCAGACTTTCAGAAAAGAAAGTTCATAACCAATTCAAGAATTCTATCCGTGCCGATTTTTTAATTTTCTTTCTCTTCCTGCTACCCACGGCGTGAGGAGGTTAGACCGTAGGGCTACCCAGTCTGCTGATACAATTTGGAATTCCGGAAAAAAGTTGTTCAACTCCTGAGGATGTGCCTCGGCGATCCCATAAGCAGATTACGGATAGGTTCGTATGTATGTCAGATAGTTTCGAGATTCGCAACGGATTGAAACAAGGTGATGCCTTGACACCATTACTGCTTAACTTTGCGTTAGAATTTGTGATTCGGAAAATAGAAGAGGACAAAAAGGGGCTAACGTTGAATGGCTTGAATCAACTGTTTGTATATACGGATGATGTAGATTTAATAGGGGATGATATAGACGCACTGCAAAGTAACACCGATGTCTTAAGGTTTCGTTTGTGCGATTTTCGCATACGAAGATCGCAAGCAACTGCTGCACGCGTCACTGCATTGACACGTTGAAGGGAAATCAGTGAAGCCGGTTTGGTTTGCGCGTCGGACGCATGGTGTCGCTAGCAACTGTTGCAACGACTCCTTCGGAGAGCAGTCAAGCTGCAGCAGTCGCAATCGTTGCATGATATTATGCGCAGTTTACATTCGTGTTTTCATTGAATCTTGAGTATTTTGTGCCAAATATGAACTTCAGCAGAGATGAGGATTGAAAGCTACGTCAAGAATTGGACGAAAATGATATGAAATGGTTGGTAAACCCCGAAAGAAAGAGAATACATACAAGCTTGTAGTAGGTTTGATGCTCAATAGATGGCAGCAGAATATACAAGCGAATTGAAGTAACACTATTGTTTTAAACTGAATGAAAGTTGAGTTAAATTAAAATGTTGTTTATATTATTATTATAGTTGTTAGTAATCACGTCTAAAATTTGGGTACTGTAAGAAATGTTGTTTACAGAAAGATCTTAAACTTGTACTGCGCGAAAAGTAAATCATATAAATGTATTAAGGATAGTAGGGCGTCGCGCGCGCGGAAACGCATAAACGAAACTACCCCACTGCATGCCTCCGTCTCTCGTGTTCGCTGAATGCGATCTTCGTATGCGCGAATCGCACAAACGAAACTGCACCTTTAGTAGAAGCGTGCGATGAGATAGGTATACAAGTAAACAGAGGAAACAAAATACATGGTAACAGGCCGAAACACTGGGAATGATGGAACTAGATACATAACAATTAAGAATGAGAACATAGAGAAAGTAAACAAATTTAAATAGTTAGGAGCATACGTAACATGCAAAAACGAGGTCACGGGAGAAATAAAAAGTCGCTTAGCATTGGGCAGCGCATGTTTCTACTCAGTCCATATATTCCTAACCTCGCAATTAATATCAAGAAAATAAGGGCTGTTTCAAAATAAGATCTTGAGAGGGATATAAGGGCCGAAATGGGACGAGATGACTGGTGAATTGAAGAGACTGCATTATGAGAAACTTTACGGACTTTACGACTCACGGATGTTGTAAGAATAATGAAATCGCGACTACTAAAGTGGGCAGACCATGTAGCTCAGATGGGGGAAAACGAAGATTATATTCCATCGTGGTTGGTAACAGGGGTGAAAGCGACCGTCAGGAAGACAAGGGACGACGTTGGGAGGAAATTATTAGAAGAGATCTTCGAGAAATGTGTGTTTGTGATGAAAACTATTTTGATCTTGTTCAGGATAGAATCCTATGGCGAACGTTAGTTACTACGTCGAAGAACTTGCGAGTTCCGTAAGGTATAGAGTAAGTAAATATTAACCCGTGCTGAGCCTGACACGCCTAAACTCAATAAAGAAATTCACTAAATACTACTGTGGTACTAACATTACGAATTCTTCGTTGTTCTTGGATCTGAAGGAACTAGTGGAACCAGAGATTGTATTATTATTATTATTATTATTATTATTATTGGTAAGCACAGCTTTGGGAGAAAAGAATATGAAGGAATCGTCAGTACCTTCTCGCGTTACCACGATTACTGAACCGCGCAAAACTTTCAGAAAGTATAGTCGGTTTATGTTTAGTATGAACTTAAAATGTGAATCAAGTCTGTGGTATCTAACATTCTCATTCACTTTTCTATGATGACAAAATTATGGCATATTCCATTTTCATAGGGTAAACATTCCACTTCCTTATGACGGACATGCCAAATTAATAGGGTTTTACTAGGGCAATCACGCATTAAAAACAGCAGAAGCGGACCTCTTGCTTCTTCAACTATAGAACCAATTTAAACAGAGAATTTTAAAACCATCTGTTCATTTCAATGCCACGCCAGGGGTGTAATTTAACTATGTATCCGACACTGGCGCATTGATAAACACTTGTATGATTGTCACATCCGACCTTCAATGGTAAAATAGTTGAAAGCATTTGTCCACGGTCAATCTAATCAGCATGAACTAATTTAAATGATACTACAATGTCAGTAAACTTACACCGCTTGGTCATCCATCAGAGTTAAAGATTTAGTGTCATCTTTGCTAAGTATTACATGAACATTCATCATATTTCACACGAAAATACACAAGAAACGTTAAGCCATCCTCTCAAACTTCATTATTGCAACAATCTTTTCAGTACATGCATCCTTTGCCATTAAGTATTGCTTATGCAATTTAATATCTCATTCAGTCAACTATTAATGTCATTTTGTTAATAATTCGTAAGTAGCAAAGCTAAAACACACACACAAAAGAGTTCTCTGATGGAGAAATTTTTGTAAATGAATCCATCCGAGTCGACTGTATATTGCACGGAACCGAACTTTTTACCAGGAACAAGGAAAAGAATATATAGTTGGACAGAAAAAAAGGAAGAAACTCTTTCCTTTGCTAAAGAGCATGCTACATGATGATCTAGCTAGTATGTATCTTTTAGTCTATCAAAAACTTTAGAGATAAAATGTAACTGATATTAATGAGTGACTTAAGTTGGAAACGTCGTCATGAATATTCTATCCTTTATCTTAGTTAATCAAAATGACCCTTAGACATAAAAAATACCAAAAACCCAAGCGCCGGTAATTACTTTATTGTTATGCCGCTGGTTCCTGGATAGATTTCCTTACTACTGACAATTATTGTGAGCCTTATTAATTCAATGTTTAATCAGCATCCTTGTAATTATCTGAAAACTACATTAAATTCTAGGAACTGAAAATTTACTAAAACAATACGTATCAGGTGGTTACAATTCAAGTGACCCTACTTACACTGATCTAAAGCGGGCGGTAATGAACGTACGACATTGATACTTAGTAGATACGC
This sequence comes from Lepisma saccharinum, assembly GCA_022664845.1. NCBI lineage: Eukaryota > Metazoa > Arthropoda > Insecta > Zygentoma > Lepismatidae > Lepisma > Lepisma saccharinum. The sequence continues at coordinate 81,511 of JAGDQP010000554.1, read as the reverse complement.
TAACGAGACATTGTGGAAGAGACTTATACTAAAAAAAAAAAAAAAAAAAAAAACTTTTCTTAAACAATTCGTACTAAAAAGTTAAACATAATGTTGTTTATGCACGACTAAAAAGGAAATCATGGGGCGCGCTAATAGAAGAATTTATAAAGTGACTGTATATGAGAGCGCGCCTATGCTTTTCTTTTTAGTCATGTATAAACAATTATTTTTTACTTTTTAGTGCGAATTGTTTAAGAAAAGTACGTCTATAAAAAGCTTTTATTATTTTATTACCCAAATCCTAAAGTGTTCTGCAACCAGACAAACACCACAGCTTTGCAGGCTAGTATTTGTGGGTAATATTAAAAAATATTACAAGTAAAAATAGAATATTAAACTGGGTAATATTGTATTGTCACCCGACTTACGTCACTGTGCAAATTTTCATTATTGTATGACGTCGGTAAATGAGCTAAATTAACGTTCCAAGATTTGAGGACGCCACGAACCATTCTGAACTAAAGAAAAGATGTACAAGCAATGAACATGTGAAAAATATGTAATATGAACAACTTTATTAGCATCACATGTTTGTACAGTGCAATATTTTCAGCTGGTGGAGAAAACTGGAACTAATTTTGTCCCACTGTAAATTATTTCCGCATTGTCTCATTAGCATATCTACCAAGTCCTTCTATGTTCACTACCGCCCGCTCTTGGCCACTGTGAGTAGGTTCACTTTAATTTTAACAACCTGCTACTTGTTCTATTAATGATGCGGAATATTAGTTAATTGTAAATGATAATAGAAAATCATGGTGTAGGTAACACACTAAACAAGCTACAGTGTAGCCTGAAAGGATTATTTCAGATGCAAAACGTTAGATTCTATCTCGATTACTGATTACTTTAAGGAACAAATTCAAAATTTGAAATTAAGAACTTTAGGCATCTCAGGCTTACGTCGACCAATTCAGAGTTAAGTGAATTTTCAACTGTGAAGGTATTTAATAAAAAACAGGGATGTACAAGAAGAACTTTCATGTCGGGATGGAACGGGGACGGGAAAAAAATCCCAGAAGCCGATAAATTTTCGGGACGGGAAATTATGGGCAATTCCCGACCCTCCGGGAATTTCCGATTAACGATCTTCCCGAAATTTCGGGTACTCGCACACCCCCAAGATAAACAGATTATTTTGGTAAGAATACAAAGATAGTTAAGTAACTAATATACCAAGAAGTATATAGTCATTTCTTAATATATGACTGAGAAATACTGAAGGTAATATATTCTTGGAAATAAGACATCTGTAGAAAACAACAATGTCAACAGAAAAGCATTTGAGATATTGGCTCTCTAAGTAAATACATGCAAGGGAAGAATGAATTTAATTCTCTTTGTAGTTGGGTAACTTATATGACTATGTACAGAAGTTTGGTAAAATCACCCGTACAAAGGTAACAGCTAGTTCAACCGGAGGCGAACCGAAGTCTAAAATGACCCATAAATAGAAATTATTTCGCTACAGTCTTTGATGCAAGTGGCTAAAGGTTCGATTTCCGGTAAGGGTTCAACTTTTGTAGTTACGACAGCTATGAAGGAAGAAATTTTTAATCAACTTCGCCTGGAAAAGCTGGCAGGAGACTATGTACTGACCCCACATTATCTAAATGAAAACCATTTTGCAGTCCCTGACCCCTGATTTGCAGTATTCCTTCAGGTAGAATGATTAACGAAGACTGAATGAATTAATTTACTGCGGCCTTTAAGGCTACTTCAGGAAGCTTGAGTAGAATAAGCTCAAATTCTTCAATACTCAGGTTTAAGTAAGTTCAGAGCTTTCAATTTCAGCTGAACGGAATTACTTTTCCACTGTAATAATTCTAATCTTTGTTTTGCGTTCTCGAAACTACTGTTCTTTGAACTCAAACGAAGCTATGTGATGCTTTAATATACACTTGTTTTTAAAGATTTATGCGAAGTGTTATGTTCACTTTCATCCGTATATGTCAGGAATTTTGAATTTGATTTGTGAACTTTTGGCATCTTTGGCTCAGACCGGGATAAATTAGGTAGAAGATGGAGAAGATACAGTCAGGGCCTTCCGTACAGTACCATCCCGACATTCGCCTGGTGAAACTGAAAAAAAAAACTAGTAAACTTCAGTCAGGATGGTCGACCGTGAGATTCGAACCCGCGTATCTACCCATTGCGGATCCAAAGTCCGCGGCGTTACCGCCTGGACCACGATCTGGAGTGGTAATCCGACAACTTTTTGGCTATTCATCCATCAATCACTCAAACCCACTGATATATCTACACAAGCATTCTATTTATATATTTAATAAATAAATTCCCTTTGCCTTCTAGTTCTCATATTCAGGTGTATAACCACATTTCACCCCCAACTCTAGGTCTATCCGAATCCACTATCGTGCACCCTTGATTGTGCCGTTGTACCGTCTGACGCGCCGTTGTTGCTATCCGAACTGAGCGGCGTAGGGCGTAAAGAAAGGCGTGTATCGACGGCATAACTAGTGCATGCTCGGCTGTAACAAATTCACCGTATCCACTTAGAAGCCATATCTGAAAAAGGAGAAAATTTGTTGATTTGGAGATGCATGAAATATGTGTGTGTGTGTTGTTAGATTTTTCTTTTTACTTTAATCAACTTTGCCTAGTAAATATTAAACACGAAGGTTTTCTGTAGCAAGTAAAGACGAGTCGCACCTTGTCAATATTGGAGTGAAAACTGTGTAAAATAATAACTCATAGCCATATTCAATCCACTACTGGATAAGGTCTCTCCCGAAGGGTACTGCTCCCACGCTGACCAGACGGTTTGGGAGAGAAGAGCCGAAGCTCTTAGCTGTGATCGCCAGTCTTTTATTCATAGCAGCTCCCCAATTGTCCTCACGATGCTTGGTCAACATTAAAACAAAAGTGCAATCTGTGCAATATAGCATGCAGTTCTAAACTATCTCGAGAAAAAAAAATATATATATATATTTAGTTGTAGGAAGTTTTCGGTTATCGAACAGGCTGCTGAATAGGAGCGTAATTATATTACAGTTTCATGAATTTCCGTTGATAAATGAAAATGTTTGTGGAAACCAGTTGCTATGAATTGCGGCGATTTGTGGTTCGCGCTATACATTACTGATTTCAGATATAAATTTTACTTTTGGTGCCCCAAAAGTGTAAAATCTACCGTATAAATGTAGCCAATATGTGTGGAAGAGTTGAAATGCAAAATAAAACAAAAGGAAGTTTCGAATCACTGAAGTGTGAAATTGAAATTGAAAGCGGAAAGTACGTTGGAGTGTTAAAGGCAATGTGCATCGCGTGTAATAAACTATCTCGTTACTTTTCTTAACTCTTTCGACAGTTAGTCCGTGATTTTCTAGCAAAATACGTGTTGGCACGAATTGACGCCATTCATATAGCTCCGCATGCTGTTATCTTTGTCATCTGTACATAATGTCGAGTGCGTATTTAACGAAATAATAATTACACAAGGATTTTCGTAAAACTTTTTGGATTGCTGATTGTCGCTAGGTTTTTACTTCTGTTGGAATTATGAATAGTAGAGAGCGTACATATGTCTCAATAACTGGCGGAATCTGGGAGTCCCAGAAGTAAAGTTTACCGTAAATAATAGGGTGCATTTTTCCCTTACACAAGGAACTTAACCTTTGTTTTATACCCATGTGTAACTTCTAACATATGAATTAAAATAGTATAATGTGATGTAATATAGTAAGACCAAGTAATGTAACTTATCACGGAGATGCTCTACTGTATCACTTCAGGACCATTGTACTCTTTAATTTTTCCGAATTCGATGCAATCTAACCTAACCATGTTTTAACGAAGTGTATTGAATCTCAAGCCACAAACTGAAAAACATGAAATTTCATGAAAAAGTTACGAATTTAAGTGTCGTGAAGTGATTATAATGGAGTACACCCATGAACAAATTACTCTCGTTATGTGAAGGTTGGGAGAAAATGGATGATTAGCTCGTGCATAGCTTGTCAGCTTCTTTCCAGGTTATGTTAAATTTGATTAGTTAACTTTCAAAATAACCAAAAAAAAAAAAAGTCTGATCGAGTTACTTACTGAAAATTAAGAGTGAGATGGAGTTAGTCGCAGCGGCCGGAAAACTGATGTTCAATTTAACATGGATTCTCACACATTTTTTAGGCAAACCATGGTTTCATTTCGTTCTTTCGCAAAAGTGACTGAATAGTGCCATCAATATGGTGCATCTCATTTTGAAGGTACAATTTGAACGCTGTACGTGGTATTCTCTTCTTATAAATATGGATAATTATAATCCAAATTCCCATAAGAAAATTATTAAAATTAGAGGAAAACGTTTGCGTATATATTACATTGTTATAATATTATATTATAATATTATATTCCACTCATGCTATTTTATCACGAGAACGAATCCACTTTAGGATAATAAGCACACTTCGTAACCCAGTGTGATGTATTTTAATGAAAACTAGCTTGAATTTACCTGTTACTCTAACGTGATAAATCTAAACAACAACAGAAAGGAAACTGAAATTGAGTCAAAAAGCTCAGGAGTTACGATAAATCGTCCACCCTATGGTATATTTTTTATATGTACAAGGCCGCAGATGGAAATAAAAACCTTATTTACGGTTTCGAAAGTAAATTTACCTGACGTGAATACAGTATTGTATCGAACCGGCCGGCTATCATACCCCTTACCAAAATAAAAAGTAAAGATATAGTTATAGGTGTATTACATGTTGGTAATATGAGATTTTAATTAGTTTTTCTTTTAGATTCAATTTGAATTCAAAATGTATTTAAATTTAATCTTATAACAATATAAATAGATAGTTTACATTATTGGCAGTATGAAAGAAAGTTATTCTGTAAAATGGAAAAAGATGGCATAACTCTTGATCAGAGAAAAAGTTTTTGATGTATTTGAAACAATGATAAAAGCAATTTCCTTTATGAACATTTTAATAATTATATTGTTGGATGCACGATGCTTAAAAGAAATTATATTTAATAACAATTTTCATTTATCATTTGCAATTTAAATATTGGCAAAAAGATGTATTAGGTAAATCAATGTTGTAGACATATAGATTGTACAGTACATAGTCTTGGATTTTATAGTAAAGTCCTTATGAATTTATAAATCAAATTCTGACGTTTTATTACCTATGTTTTGTTCTGCGATCAGTCATTGATTTTAGGGTAAGGTTGAAGATTTGCGGACTCACCTAGAAACACCCGGAAAACGAGTTTTTCTTATGTACTTGACCTTCTGAGTCGATTTATGGTACTCTCAACCGGCACAAAGGCACCGTTCCTGAGATATGATACACACGTCGCAAATATTACTATTTCGGACTCACCTAGAAACACCCGGAAAACGTGTGTTCCTTATACATCTTGACCTTCTGTGACGATTTCTGGCACTCCAAACTTGCACAAGTGCACAATTTCCGAAATGTGACGCAAATATTACTTTCCTTGAAGCAGCTAGAAAGACTCGGAAATCAGTGTTTCCTTCTGTATTTTGACCTTCAATATTTATAGCACTACCAGCTGCCGCAAATGCACCGTTCTCGAGATATGTCACAATCGTCGCAGATAGTACTTTCGTAGACTCACCTAAAAAGATCCGGAAATCGTTGAATTATGTATTTTGACCTTCTGAGTCGATTTATGTCACTCACAACCGGCGCAAGTGTACCGTTCCCGAGATGACACAAACGTCGAATCGTCTTCGTCAGTGCGTTTTCTTCACTAGTACCTGATATATAGTCTACTCTTACTTTAGAGTAAGTAAGCACTCTCTGGTAGTACACACATTAAACAATGTGTTTACTTAGCAAAGCACTCATGTACTTTATGAACATACAGGGCTACCGTAGCAGAAATGGGTCAGGCGCCAGTGGTTGTCCAATAAGAGAAACAAATTTGAATAATAGAGTTTATTTTGAATACAGTAGTTTTATACCTCGGTAAGGTTAAATAGTGTAGTCTATAAATTCTGTGCAATCAGTAAATGCATTGCCCCCAATCACGTAAAATGTGTAAAGTGGATCTAGAAGAGACTAGAGAGCACAGTAAGAAGACTGAGTTACAACTAACACAAGAGATAAATGCATGTCTAGTAGAAGGTACAGGATTAATCATTTTATTCCTTATTTGCCCAAAGAACAATCAAAGTTAAATCTACACTGAAACAATCGTAGTTCACAGCTGGCTACTACAACTGATAAACTGCTGGTGCAACGACACCTTCAGCAATGTATTTTTCTATTGTCTTGTCAAGTGAAATAAATGCGAGCTGCTTTTTATTTGACCTATTCTGCACTGGCTCAGACTTTGTTTTGTAGAATAATAAAACTATTTTCCTCTTATTTTATAAATGTGGGTTCATGTTTACACCTTGAATTTTTTTTATTTGGTCAACCATTTGTTACGGTCGCCCTAACGTAAGCCATTTAAGAATATATGAGAACACAAGAGAAACTCTGGCTCGTTTAACTATCCTTGTGTATAAATTACAAAGCATTTTTACCATAATGATCTAAATTTCAATTTACGCTTTGTTAAGTCTTATGTTACAATTTACATCAGTACATATTGTACATTTCACTTCATCGGAATTTTTACCACGTTTTCCGGGTGTTTCTAGGTGAGTCTGCAAATCTTCAACCTTACCGATTTTAGTCTGCTGGGGTGTAACACTCCTGGTCAGCATTTAGTGGTTTTGATCAAGTTTCGTCCTCACGGCAATAAAAGTCGTGAGTTATCAGAAGTGGCATCTTGCTTTTAAGAGGTACAATTGCTTGAATATACTCATGGTGCAGAAATGCAACTGGGATAAGAGTCTACGGGCATAAATAAAGGAGGGTAGAAGTCTAATTTATTACAAAAGAGAATTCCTATTTTTGATTTACAAAATGCTTATTAAATTTGAATCATTGTCTCACGAGACAATTCTATTGTTATGCTTACCAGTTATCTACACAGCTGCTAACTGCCCATGACCTGCTACCTAATTAATGGAAATTTATTTAGGGCCTTTTAGACACCGATATGGATCTTAATTTCTGGGTATCATCCCGCTATTTTCCCTGGTGTAACAAGAAACGACGGGAAAACATCAGGAACGAGGGTCGGCCGTTGGTATCTAATCCGGACATACCGAATGCAGATACCTGTTTGAGTTGCTATCCTAGAATCTCTACTTTCGTGACTTCACTTATGTTTCTATGTGCAGGTTTTCATAAAGAATTTCCTTTTTGTATTTTAAAACATTAAGACTTTACAAATACCAACAACAGAAGTTCGTTGATTTGACATTTGAATTGAATTTTATTTTATGACCTTTAGGCATCTAAGGCTCCGGTCGAATTGGGAAGGGAAAAGGATTCGGGAAGGTGTTGGCCAGGACCTATGTTGAAGGTTCCATCCCGACATTTGCCTGGTGTGACTGAGTAAAAACCCTGGAAAAACCTGTCAGGATGGTCGGCCGCTGGGATCGAACATGACATCCTGAATGCTACACCAACAACGCTCTACTACTGAGCTAGAGCGGCTCGGTTTGATTTGACAGGTCAAATAGGGCTCTGCCCTCTCCCATACCGCAATAGGGGTGGGGGGTCACGCCTCCAATTTTTTATTATCACTAACATTTTTACTGTTAAAAAAAATAAATTTAAAACTTGAAAAATTCTACTTACAACCCCTCCCCCATTTGCCTTTGTAGAAATAAAGCAAGATGCGGCATATTTCCGAGATCACATCCTTCGAAGAAATTTTAAATTGTTTTATCACAATCTGCATGGTCAGCGATTGCAATCAGTTTATAACTATGTTTTTAGCCTTTTACTTTCTTCGGCCTGAGCCAAACTTGCCAGAAGACCGTAAGTGAGAACCCAATCAAATTCAATTCTCATTTCTTCGTAATACGACCTTCAACATTCATACGACCTTGCGTCCATTAGGTATTCAACTGTTATTACAGTGGTGCCATATATCGCTCGAAATCGGACAACGGGGCTAAACAGGGTACAACGGGACGTTGCAAATAGTACACTTGACGGTGCACCGTTGGATCCGGATACAGGGTCTTTCAGAAGGCTTCTAGTGAACAAATCAAGATCATGGTGCGTACGTTCAAAATTCTAAAAACAACGATTTTTACTGTTCCTTGCTATCACCAATTCTCCCTTTTTCAGAACCTTTAAAGAGGAGAAAAGAGGCAGATAAATTTTCCATATTGATACAATCTAAGCCAACAACTCAACTGTAACAGAACTGGGAATACGTGACTCATTGTCACTGTCAGACATCCATAACGCTCTCTCTATTGTGTTAATTCTTTTCAGTAAATTGAAGGTAGACATTTTCCCCACTAGAAGAGGTGGAACTTAGCGTATCAGAAAGAATTAATGCATAACTTTGACAGCGAATACTTTATAAACTTTCTTTTAAAAAAAGAAAATAATAATAATTTGATTGGCGTTTTGTGTGATTGAGCGGATCGGTAACTTCGACCTAACCTCTATTAATATCTCGTAGGGATGACATTCTTCAACGAATTCAATTTCACAAACTTCCTCCAGACAAATGAGATTGATTGCGCTGTATTGTAGCCTGCAGGTATGGTATGGACATTCGCTTGGAGAAAATTAGGAAGACAACGGGAACTTCAGGTACTTTGACCCGGAAGGGGAGGATTTTGTGCTCACTCGGGGTAGGTTCTATGTTTCTAGGAACTATGCTACCTTATCCTATGGGGCAACAAAATGTTTCAGGAGGTGGTGGAATTTGAGAATAGTGGGAACTTTTCCCTGGGTCACTCTCTGGTCATCACTGGCGAGTTTCGCCAATAGACCATTTCAAGAAGATAATTACTATTTCATGCCAAGGATTCGTGAATTCCTGGCGGTTCGGGAATTTTCATCCACTCGGTAATTCCGCCCGATGAGTTCAGACTTACTGGAATGCTCGACTATTAGGGAATTCCCGACTTTTCTAGAAAGATCACATTTTCCATCCAAGGCGAGTGTTCTGTTAGAAACCACTCTTTCTCGATTGAAAATTCCGCTCTACAAAAGAGTGGTATCTCTTTCATCTCCGCTCTAGAAGCGTGAAAATTCCGCTCTTTTGATTCTCCAGCCGCCATAACGATACAAGGAGGTGTATCTATATGCTATGACATAATGCATAAGACTTCGGTGGTCCAACTGCAGCTTGAGATACGCCATGTACGAAATTCATAACCAGCAGTGCCACATCTATAAGAAAGAGAAACAAGGGAAGTCATGTATTGTATCTTTGGTGTCATCGCAATATGCCTGCTTGGCACAAAGCCTAAAAATTTACTACACTGGGGATTTATTATACAAGAGTGAAATATTTTCCCCTCATAATGCAAATGGAGAATAAAAAATTTATTCATCATATTGGTAACAATTTTGTAACAGACATATTTTTCTTCTTGTTTACCGTTCATTTCTACTGTCTTTCGAGCAGGAAATACGAAGACAGGGGACAGATGTTTCGGTTCCTGTGAGACATTGTGACACGGAATGGGGAGAAAAAATCTTCCCAGAGACAGAAAAATAGCACGAAAAAAAAAAACACACACACACACATCAAAACTAGAGAGAAGCTTAGCGAAGACAAAGAACTACATGCATCCAAAGATAGTCTCCTTTATTTGTTTTTCATTTCTTCCTGCTCCTAGAGAGAGAATATGAGAGGAGACATATTCTTTCAACAAAAACGTTCTCTAACATTACTATACTTTAAAGGAAAAATATATATCCCTGTCGCTTCTTGTTTCAATCTACTATTAAAATGTGCCTAAATTCCGAAAAACAGAAAGCAAGCTAACAGGGCAGGTCAACTGTAATAGCTTCCAAAGACAAGTAGTTTTATTAAGTTTATTTTTATATATGTTTTCATTTATCAGTTCTGCTAATAGTTAAAACTGTGTCTTTCTTGAGCCTGAAAAAAATCCCTTTCGGTAGGCCTACAGGCTGAGGTAGATCTCGAAGTTTTTTTTATTTTCAAAAATTCAAATCTCGCCTTATATGAGAGCTATCGAGAAGCTATTTATTGATTTGTATATTATTCATCAAGAGCTGTTCAACGATACCCCACAAGACGTGTATATATATATATATATATATTCGTTTTCGCCCCAAACTTCACTGTTTTTGAGAGGATGCGCCTCCTTTATCTTAACCAAAATCTCCCTGCAGCACTACACCACAATGGTGTCAATCTACACCCTCTCACGGGGAGCTGCGCCCCCAAAGGGGAGGTTTGCCCCATTTATTGTAACCTACTCTTGGTCATACACCTTCAAAAAAATTTCGTTTCTCTACCATTAATGATTTGGAAATTGGGTTTTTGGGGCGGCCATTTTGGATCCAAGTTGACTACTTCTTGAAAGTTTTCTTATATTGTCGTGACCTATTCGTGATGGTACATATTCAAGTAAAATTTCATTTATCCAGCTCAAACGGTGTGCAAAATGGAATTTTGAGCGGTCATTTTGGATCCAAGATGGCGACTTTTCCCAAATAATGTAATATTTCCCTAAACTACTCGTTACAATGCACATTTATGCCAAATTTCATATCTCTAGCTCAAACGGTGTGGAAAATATATTTTTAGGTCCGCCATTTTGAATCCAAGATGGCGTCTTTGGATACATCATGTAATATTTTAGTAACATACAAGTGATAATGTACCGTGTTACCAATTTGATATTTCTAGCTGCAGCCGTTTAAGATGTGTATTCAATACAACAATGGGTTCGGCGGCCATTTTGGATCCAAGATGGCGACTTTTTCAACATTTCGTAATATTTTCTTGAACTAAGCGACAATACACCTTTATGCCAAATTTCGTATCTCTAGCTCAAACGATGTAAAAAATAATTTCTTGCTTCCGCCATTTCGGATCCAAGATGGCGTCTTTGAACTCATTAGGTAACAATTTTTGTAATCAAACAGTGATGTTGTACCTTTATGCCAAATTTGATTTCAATAGTCCCAGCGGTTTAGGCTGTGTATTCTATACAACAATGGGTTCGGCGGCCATTTTGGATCCAATATGGCGACCGATTTTGCTCATTAACGAACTTAACCGAGCTATTAAGCCTAGAAACAACATATAAAAATTTGGTTCAAATATCTTCAAAATCTCATTAGGTAGAATTTTCTTCGAAATCTACCTAATAATCAAAACTTTTTAAATGCATTATTTTCTTAATTCGTACTAAAAAGTAAAAAAAAAAAATGTTTATGCATGACTAAAAAAAGAATGGGGCGCGCCAATTCAAGAATTTATAAAGTGACTGTATATGAGAGCACGCCCCATTCTTTTTCTTTTTAGTCATGCATAAACAAAATTATATTTTTACTTTTTAGTACGAATTGAATAATAAAAGAATGTCTTTAAATTATTATTTTTTTTTCGAGTTATTTGGATGTTCGGATACATTTTCTCAAGCTAAATGTTTTGTGACCCAAATGCCAAATTCTAAAGTGTTCTGAAACCAGGAAAATCCAGGCTAGTTGCAGACTAGTATTTATTTTAGGATAAAGAAGTTGAGAACAAAAAAATATTAAACTTTGCTTTTAAAATATATAAATATATAGCAATATATGAAAGTAACAATGGAATATTGTACTGTCACCGGACTTAAATCGCTCTCCAAAATTTCATTATTTTATGGCGTCGGGAAATGAGTTCAATTAACGTTCCAAGATTTGATGACACAACGAACCATTGTGAGCTAAAGAAAAAATAATGTAAAAATGCCTCTAGGTGAACTATGCTCCCCAGAAGCTAAAAGAAAAGTCTTAGTATCTTCAAGCATTTGCCAAGTGGCACTGAGTAAAACGTTCACAACATCTCAGATTTCAATTACCGCCATAAGCAAGGTTCGATGCTGCGCCGACTGTGGTGTCGAACATAGGGGAATGTAATGTATCGAACTTTCTCCTCAAAGGCAGGTAGACACAAAAGCAAACAAGGGGGCTTACCCAAAACTTCATATAACATGGCAAAACCTACATGGGAGACAAGCCTACATTACGCCACAGGAGAGGGCACAAAACAAAAAGAGAACCGCTATCGGACCTGAAGCCAAGGCGGGTACCTACCCATCAGTGCCTTGCTTCAGCCTAGAACCACGAAGCATGCATGGAAAAAGCCCGAAAAGAAGTGCCAAAACGCAGAAAGTTGGAACACGAAGGAAAAGAGTATGTTCGAAATGTCGAGTTACTTTTAACAGGTAAGTTTCGCGAACTTGGAACTTTGACACAATTTGTGTACGTTTACGACAATGTTCTGCTCATTGAGTATGAAATCAGTCATTAGTATTCTTTGCGTCGAACACACTCGTAGCACTGCTGAACACTTTCTTGCATGAGTTTGTGTTATGCATTTTTTAAATATATTTATGAGCCTGAATATTTGTATAAATTTTAATTATACGATTTTTAGAACGCAGCAAACTGCAGCAAGTCACGACCAGCGTGGAAATTAATTATTTCTCAAGGATATGGATTTTTGCTTGACAAATATAATCTATAATTACACAGATAATTACGAAAGAGCTAGATTGATTCCTTCCGATAGTTTACACGCTACCAGTAGTATTTACATTACATACATGCGAGTTCTTCCTTATTTTGTGGTCAACTGGTGATTAATGTTTAGTACTGATGAATTAATAAAAACTTATAGTTTTTGTCCGGTGTTATTGTTACTAAATTTAAAATTATTAATGAGTGAAGCAGTACGTGCTTCCGTACATGCAGCAACCGTTGTATATTCAAAGACAACGGTTGCTTTCTCTCATTTTTCTTTCATTATATTGAGAGCGGAAATCTAGTAACATATTCTAAAGGAAACACACAAAATAATAATTTTAGAACAAAGGAAAACAAGTAAAGGAAATAATGGGTCACAATAATTTAGATTCATGAAATTGTTTTATTAATATGCAGTTTAAGTAAGATTTCTATGTTTAGAAATGCATTGTACGTCCATTGATACCGTAAAAGATTTCCATTCTTTTCTTTCATCCAAATTTTCAAACAAAAAGGAAGTTGAAAATGTCCGGAACATTTTGATAACTTGACTGTACCCGGGAATCCTGGAACAGATGGAAAATCAGTTCTCTGTCACTATTTTCATGTAATGAACAACTAACAGACAAGGCGCACTTTAAATTTCAGGGTTTCCAGTGTAGTCAAGTTGCCAATTTTCCGAGCACTTTCAGCTTTGTTCTGTTTGGTCGAAAATGGCATAGTGAGGTCGACTGAGATAAAACATACTCTTCCCTTGTGTTACTCTCCTGCAACAGTGATGCCAAAGTCCATTATAATATTTAAACAATTACGATTTCGGAATACATCACTAATACTCCTGTACATAGCTTGTAAGATTTTAGATAGAGAGTATCTTTCTCATGTTTGATGCTCATGTTTGAGAAACTATGCAGACTCTCAAGTGACACCGAGACATAATGCAGCTAGTGAAATAATTGGGTTTTGTGTGGGAACATACAGATACACAGTTTATAGAAAGCAAAAATCCAACTCTGGTAGTATCTTTTACAACCTTGCCTGAATTATGATAGCTTTTTGTTTCTGAATGTGTTAAAAATTTATCAATATATATGAAGGACATGTGAGAAAACAGCGGTAACCAACATTGAGCATAAATTGAGATATTATGTTAGGAAAATTTATTCTGCCTTGCTGCCATATGCGGCTTCCCATAAAAAAGGACCAATATGCTTATTGGTCCAATATTGGACCAATATCATTGTTTGTTTTGTTTTCCTCCATGCACTTCAAATAGGGCTATACTTAAACGCAAGAAAAATATGACTGTTTCAGTTTAATAGTTCCATACATGAAATAGCAGGTTGCGTAACTTTTGGGACACCCTGTAAATCTACCCGTACGTGGGGAAACATCTTCCCGGTTTGATTTAAGGACTACTTTAGAAGACGTTATGGGGTCAAAGTTGCCTAAAGGATTTAAAATTCACTAAAGGTTTAAGGTCAAAAGTTTTAAAAAAATGAGTAGTAATCTCAAAATTTAGAGCGATAATTTATTTTAAACTGCGCTTTTCGTGGAGCTCCAACTCTTTGTGTGGAGTGGATGCTCCGACCGAGATGGCTACTGATAACGACAAAGATACGATGAGCTAGAAAGGCTGTTTGACCGAATGCCGAAGTATAATTCGAAAATTGTGTTGGGGGATTTCAATGCAAAGACAGGGAGGGAAGAAAAATATAGACCTACCATAGGCAAATACAGCCTTCACGAAAAGACCAACAACAATGGAGAAAGACTAATAACTTTCGCGATTTAGAAAAACCTACTGGTAAAGAGCACGTACTTTGAACACAAAGACATACACAAATACACATGGGTATCTCCGGACGGCAAAACTCTCAACCAGATAAATCACGTATTAGTAGACAGACGAAGACACACCAACCTAATGGATGGATGTTCCGTACAGAGGAGCGGAAGGTGAAACCGACCATCAATTAGTGATCACAAAGGTAAGGGAAAAGTTATGCATCGCGAACAGAGAAAGCAAGGGGTCAAAAGAACTGAAATTTGAAGTGAAACGATTAAATAATCCGAGCATAAAAGCAGACTACCAACCCGAACTCTCAAATAGATTCGAAATCTTAGCCGACTCGAGTAATAATAATGATGATCATAATAATGAAATTGATGTAAGTAAGATGTGGGACGCAATTAGTGAAACAATTAAGAGCGCAGCGAAGGAACGCGTAGGTGAGAAGAAACAACAGAAAAACAAACCTTGGTTTGATGAAGAATGCCTTAAACTTTATCAGGAACGAAAAGAAGCAAGGCATCACTGGCTATGTAATAAAAGCGAAGCAAATACCAACCACTACACTAACGCGAAATGAAACGCCACACGCAGGTTCAGAAACAAAAAGCGAGAATATCTAGCGCAGAAAATTCATGAGATAGAGGAAAACGGCAAGACAAATAACATTAAAGATCTATACAAAGGGGTAAACTCGTTAAGAAAAGGTTACCAGCCGAGGCTAGGAACGATTAGAAATTAACGTGAAGATCTTCAGGCTGATCCGGCTAAAATTGTCGATGTGTGGAAAAGTTCTTTCGACAAACTTCTTAATGTACACAACGGGGAAGAAACAGAGGAATTTGGCATCCATACCGCAGAACCGTGGATTCCCGAACCTATCGAGATCGAAATGTCGGTAAAGAAATTGAAAAACTGCAAATCACCAGACAGCAGGAGAAACGGCACTATTCAAGGAACTACAGAAATTGATCAGTGCTATATGGAGAAAGGAGAAGCTCCCAAAGGAATGGAAAACCTCAATAATAGTTCCGATTTACAAAAAAGGTGATAAATCGGACTGTAATAATTATCGCGGAATCTCGTTTTCCAAACTGTTACAAGGTATTAAGTAATATTCTGTTAACACGCCTAAGTGCAGACGTAGATGAAAGAATTGGAGATCACCAATGTGGATTTAGAAGAAATAGATCCACGTTGGACCAGATTTTCGCCTTGAGACAAATTTTGGAGAAGAAATGGGAATGCATGGGACGGTTCATCAGCTATTCATTGATTTTAAGAAAGCATATGATTCTATCAAAAGGGAAAAGTTATACAGCATCCTGATACGATTTGGAATTTTAAAAAAATGGTTCAACTTGTGAAGATGTGTCTCAGCGACCCCATAAGCAGAGTACGGATAGGTAAAAATATGTCAGATAGTTTCAAGATTTGCAACGGACTGAAACAAGGCGATGCCTTGTCACCACTACTGTTTAACTTTGCGTTAGAATATGCGATTTTAAAAATTAAAGGGGACAAAAAGGGACTATCATTGAATGGTTTGAATCAACTGTTTGTATACGCGGATGATGTAGATTTAATAGGGGGCGATATACTGTAGATGTCTTAGTAGAAACAACACCGATGCTTTAGTAGAAGCATGCGATGAGATAGATCTACAGGTAAACATAGATAAAACAAAATACATAATAACAAGCCGAAGCACAGGGAATGAAGGAAATAAAAACATAAGAATTAAATTAAAGATGAGGTCATAGAGAAAGTAAACAAATTTTAATACTTGAGAGCATACATAACAAGCAAAAACGAGGTCACGGAAGAAATAAAAAGTCGCTTAGTATCGGGGAACGCATGTTTCTATTCAGTCCAAAAACTTCTAACATCGCGATTAATATCAAGGAAATTGAAATTAAAAATATACAGAACTGTTATTCTGCCGGTAATACTTTACGGTTGCGAAAGTTGGAGTACGACCCTAGCAGATGAACATAAATTACGTGTATTTGAAAATACGGTTTTGAGAAAGATATACGGGCCGAAACGCGACGAGATGACTGGAGAATGGAAGAGGCTGCATAACGAAGAACTCCACGGACTGTACGATTCACCAGATGTAAAAGTAATGAAATCGCGACTAAGGTGGGCAGGCCATGTAGTTCGGATGGGGGAAAAACGAAGATTATATTCTATCCTGGTTGGAAGGCCGGATGGAAGGAGGCCATTGGGAAGACCGAGGCGTCGTTGGGAGGACAATATTAGAAGAGATCTTCGAGAAGTAGGTGTTCGTGATGGAAACTGGCTTGATATTGCCCAGGATAGAATCCAATGGCGAACGTTTGTTACTACGGCGATGAACTTGCGAGTTCCATAAGCCATAGAGTTAGTTAGTTCCATTACTCCAAAGCGAATTATGAATGCTACTAAAGAAATGAATTAACACTGAAAAGCATACATTTACTATTGGCTGCCTGGGCTATGATTGGAAGCTGTGAGGCAGGAGATAGTAGACAGCGTAATCAGAAAATGTTATATTGCTATCAGTAACAACAAAGGACTTCGAGAGAAGAAATAGCGTTCACATTTATATTCGTAACACCATGAATTCGTAACACATTTATATTCGTAAGCTACAGAACTTTCTTTACAGACCTTTCTTTAGATCACAATGGGTCATGGTGTCCTCAATGTTGCAACCTTAATTTAACTAATTTCGTTACGTTATACAAAGATGAAACTTTGGACAGCGACGTAAATCGAGTGACAATACAATATCCCATTGTTACTTTCATATATTCCTATATTTTAAAAGCATATTATATATATTTTTTAAATATAGACATCTTTATTCTAAAATAAATAGTAGCCTGCAACGATGTGGTGTTTGACTAGTTGCAGAACACTTTATGATTGGGATCACAAAACATTAGCTTGAGAAAAAATATCCGAACACCGAAATAATTCGGAGACTAGAGATTAGCCCGTCACCGAAAGTGAATGGGCTAATCAGTAGTAGGCTGAAACTACGTACTCAAAGTTAAGACCACCCGCCTCAAGTAGGAATCTTATTTCAGCCATGTTTTTGTGCTATAGCACATGTCCCTTCACCCGCTTGAATATATTTTTTTTTTTAAACTTCCTTTGCTCTGGAAGCTAAACGACACATCGGAGTAAAGGATGGATGGGATTTTCAGACTACTCGTTGCTCATTTAGTAAAATTAATGGGTTAGCCCAACCTTCCGTTTTTTTAGGTGCGACAGACTAGTTCTTGCAGATCGATTTTTTCAATCTCAAGAACGAAGTTTTTAAGGACATACTTTTCTTCAATATTCGTACTGATCTCGTACTAAAAAGTAAAAAATAATTTTCTTTATGCATGACTAAAAAGAAAAGCATTCAAGAATTTCGACGCGCCACATGCTTTTCAGTCACGCATAAAGAAAATTATGTTTTTACTTTTTAGTACGAGCTGTTTAAGAAAAGTACGTCTTTAAAAAGTTTATTATTATTACTTTTTTCTTCAGTGAGACAAATACAAAGATCTGCACAGTCTTTTTTATTCAATTTCAAATTTCGAACATAGCACCTGCTGCTATTTCAAATATGAAGACTTAAGACAACCAGTGGAGTTGAGATCAGCCTATGAAATCTATAATCGTCGGCGGACATACGGTTATCGAAATATAACAAAACTAGTAGTGGACCTAGAACGCTACCTTGGAAAACTCCGAAGAGAACCGGAATTAAATTCGAAGATACCTCAGAGATCATTACGCGTTGCCGCCTACTTTGGAGATAGATTTCTAACAGTTGAAGTATTTTACCATGAATACTAAACCTACAGAGAAAAAATCGACTAAGTAAGTTTAACCAAATGTGATGGGCGAATGAATATAGACCCTAGTAAATTTATCCACTACCTGGTGTAGGTTCCTGGAACAAAAGTAGTAGAGGTAATAGTGTCCAAATAATTTGTTTGAAAAGTGTACTGGTTCACATTACTAATAAAATGTTTTCCCCTACCAAATGTTTGGTTTTCCCTACCAAATACCAACTCTAAAGAATGGTCCTAGATACACTGCTTCTTCAGTAAACAAGAAAACGATGAAGTAAAAAGGCTGATATATCGTAATAGTCTGCGGACTGATATATCATTCTATTATTATTACTACTATTATTACAGATTTAAAGATCATTTACAAGCTACAATTTGTTAATGAAGTTCAGAAGTGAGCGGAAAATAAAATAAAGTTATAATTAAATTTACTACACAAAAGTATGAGTCGCCGTGGCTCACGCCATAGCGTGTCTGACTACGAATCGGGCGACCTGGGTTAAAATCTCGGCTAGGATACTGGATACATTTTTTCACAGTGTTCACATGCATGGTGCTCTGATTAATTTTAGGTAATCGTGACAAGGTTTTTATTTTTATTTTTTTTATTATTTTACCTATTGTATTTGGTACTGACTGCAAGAAAAATGAGTATTCATTACCAAACCGTTTTTTCTGTGTAGCTGATAAGTTATAGATAAGAAATGGTGATTAATGTAACCGAAAGTTTTAGAGAAGTCACTTAATGAAATCGAAAGCTTTAAATAGGTATAAAATATCGAGCGGAAAAGTCTTGGGAAATATACTGGAACACAGATCAGTCAAACAAGATTTGCCAGATAAAAATCCATGCTGAGCCTATATCTTTCAAATGTGTTGTTCACATAGTGGAGATAGTAAGCAAATTAATCTAAAAGAAGACCATAGTAGTTTTTTTTTTTTTTTTTAATTTAGTATAAGAAGCTATTTTGACAACCTCTCGTAGTTGTAAGCACTAAAACTATTCTTTTAGATTATATACAGTATCTTGCTCACGATTTTAGCATAAGGCAGAAACCGCATGAATTTAAAAGTAGGATCTTTTAACATTTCCCTTCAGCACAGGTTGACGACTTTTAATATACATCCAGGTACCTTGTACTATATATTTCAAAGAAACTCATTATTTCTGATAACTACTGATGTAATGAAGCAAAAACGTAAACACAAAGAATAATATTTTATAAGATATTTAGCGTCTTTAGGTGTAATATAAAACTAAAGATTTCAGTTTGCAAAAATGTCCACAAGTTTTCTAAGTGTAACTTCGTGCAGATAAACAAGTTGTAAAATCAATTTTACAAGTCCTATATGTTACGAAATACTTTTCAGAAGAAAGCTAATTAGACTTGAAAATATATTAATGATCGTATTATTACCAATCGTAGAACGTGGCCATCGCATTCAGGAGGTCCTGGATTCGATATTAGCAGCCGACCATCCTTACTGAAGTTTTTGTACGTTTTTCTGTCACACCAGACAAGTCCCGGGATGATACCTTCAACTTTAGTCCTGGCCGACTCCATCCCGCATTGTTTCCTCTACCTTATCCCAACCTAAGCCATAGATGGCTGAAGGCCATAAATAAATTCAATTCGATGATCGTACTATGCGTCTTGTCTTTGGTACAGTAAATGAAGGAACGATGTCGCCATGCAAATACACACTGTAGGGGTGTGTTTCCCAACCTTGGTTAATAATTTAACTAATAGTTAACAAACTTTAAAGAGGTTTAAGATTCACTGAATTCGTTAACTAACGATTCGTTAAATTCTTAATGAAAGTTGGTGAAAACAACCATAAGACAACTTAGCTACTTTTCACACTGTACACATAAATAGAGCAAACGTGCAGATACTGGTATCCAGTATCCTGAAAGCAATTTCCTCCTATAATTAGAATTTCTTTGTGTGATGAATTATGTTCCCGAGAATCAGCAGTAACTGAAGTGAAGATACGTAAGTTAAAAGCATTAGATGGCTTAAACTCATGATAACTCTCAAAGATACTCCCTTAATGAACGTATCCTTCATTCGTTAAAAAAAAAGTATTTCCTGTCATACATTCCTGTCATATGTTTTCAGCGTGCAATTCCAAGCCCTGAGATCACGAAGGAGTGGTGCGGCTACTTTAACTTCATTTGTACTGCAGACATGTTTCATACGCAACCCGTACTGAATAATGATCTCGTTCTCACATTGCAATCGTTCCGTGATAGGAAATTTTTCCATTCTCTCCCTTCTCTCTTCCCTCTCCCACGAGAACAAATCAAAACCAGTGACAACTGACAGCTACTTGTGCGAACCATCCGAAGCAATTGGGTGAAGAAGTGTCACAACGAGGACTGCTTGGTCGCATATCAAGTACGCATTAGGAAAGAGACGATGACCCTCTAGCAGCTTCTACATTTCCCAGTAAAAGTTACTTGGTGGCATATCCTCCCACACACACTTGTATCAGCAGAATTTTTTTTAGAAATTATTTGAAAATGTCATATTAATTATTATTACGATAAAACTACGTCTTCTATTTTATGTATATTACTGAACGAAGTAACTAACGCAGTACCCAGTAACAAATCACTAACTTGCACACAAGACATATTTTTTCCTCTGCGCACATTCTTGTGATGTAAGAGCAAATTTGGCATTCGCATATTCTCGCTAGTGACAATTCCCCTCGATTCATTCAATTCTATATAAAATAGTTTATAAACACACACACACAAACATAGAGATAGAGAGAGAGAGAAGGGTTCCCAAATGTCCCGGTTTGGGCGGGATTAACAAGAATTCCTAACGTCTTGCCCCGGAGCATTCTTTTTGTTCACCGGGACGGTAAAACTCCCGGAATTCAACCTTCCGTTTCTTCAATATTGAATATACAGTACGCTGGTTAAAAATGTAAGTGTGCAACTTTAAAATCGCAATGTTTGGCAGAGTTTTTTCAAATGAAAGTAGAAGTATGTAAATATGTGAGCTGAAGTGAGCTTTTGATCCCGGAATTTGAGTTGTTGGGATATTAATTTGACGATTCTTACAGGTTCTCAGGACTCTAGTTGACCCAAAAGCCCTCCCCAGGAACCCCAACCCCACCCCCGCCTCCTCTGAGTGAACAGCTTGAATGATGGAAAAATTTTGGTGATGCCATCTGGTGTCATTTTGATGATGAAATAATATCGAAATATGAGACAAGACATTGGGGACAAGGTAATGAAGCTGTTAAGATATAGAAGTACCTTTTCATTTGCACATATGCGTGAATTAACATATAGTGTACTGTATGTGAGTAAGGCTTTTGTGAAACGTGGCCTAAGATAATACATATGAACATGTGTGACTTATGTTCCGAAACGTCACCACTTGGCATTGAGGTATAGACGAGATTGTTTGGGGGAAAAGATTTATATTCAAATAGGTAAAGGGAATGTTGTACTAAACATGATTGATAGGAAATATTCAGATGAGGGATGAGCGAGAATCAAATCTGGTTGTCCTGGGTAGATGGTCGGATGTATTTGAGAAAAGTTATTTGCGGAAGTACAAGAGGTCAGTAGACTTTTAAGCTTGAACTTTGGGCGAAATTGCATGTGGTTGAACAAGGGTACTTGAGAATTGACTTAAAGCGTATGACATTGAAACTATTAGAGGACCGAGTACAGTTGAGTTAAAATATTGATGCCACACTTGAGATTGGAAGCCGCGACCCGATGATTGAGGACATTAGATGAAGCGTTTACGCAGGCACGGCGAATTGGAAAGTAGGTGTATATGACATCGTATGGAGGGTATACTAAATGACTTGATGTATTTAAATAAGTAAGAAACAAATGAGTTTACTGTAGACAAAACGATGGTGTCTGGGAAATTATATTGAAGCGGAGTAGATCGGTTACTTAGTAATTGGGTGGTCCTGGCAACGACCCTAGCGGCTGGCCATAATGAGCGTGGTTTTACCAGGGTTTTTCCTTAGTTGCGCAAAAGAAATAGCACAATGATGGTGTTAATTATCTTACAGGAATTGAAGCAGTCGTACCTCAGTTGATTCGTTTTCGGAAGGTCTTGGGAACAATTGCGGTGGCCGTCCATCTAACTGAGGTTTTCACAGGTTTTGCAAAGCCACACAGAACAAATACCGGGACACGGAGCGAACCCGGAACTGTTTCAATGGATATCTAAAACATTAGGATTACTCGGAGAAGGATAAAATAAGACATATTTTATTGGTTTCAGTAAGAATGAATATTTAAGCACTTTTGCCTTGTCTCTGTAACTGCTGTTATCATATGCTGTTAAAGACGAAGGGAGGAATCAGAGGAAGTACTAGTAATTAAAAAAGCAAAAGAAGAGATACATCATATCTGCCGAGTGCTGTATTGAAACGTAACCTTTTTAACCCCTTACAAGAGGGAGACATACCCTCATGGGAAAGGAAGTTCTCTGCCTCTGAGTTGGGGAAGAGAAAGATGTTGGAGACATATGTTAATTGATTATGTGTTTTGGTGGATATGTGACATCTGGTGGAGTTTTTCCTTACTTTTTTCCTTTTATCACTTTTGCAGTGTTTTACATGTGATATTAGAAGTATGTTTGTTAGTTAGAATGAATAGCATATCTACCTATCTTTAGATATAAATAAATAAATACTAATTTACAGCTATATTCAATCCACTACTGGATTAAGAATCTCCAGAAGGACGGAGTTCGTGTACTGCTTCTACGCTAACCAGATGTATTGGGAAAGGAAAATCGAAGCTTTAATTGTTATTATCACTATCACTTATTTGCAGGAACTTAACAATTGTCTTGACGATGCTCAGTTATCCCCGGGAATTGTACCCGAGACATCTTGCAGTGAAGTCGAGCGCGTTGTGTCGGACGAGATATTGAAACGAGGAAATTTGTGTAATTTTATTCTATCGTTGTTTAATTAAAATGTACAAGCAGCATTTTTTGCTTGTTTTGGCGCCTCCACTTGTATAGACGAATGAGATGATATCTCATTAGAGGACAAAAGCATGGATACCTAGCGCACCAAAAGTGTAATGAAAGTGTGTTCTGTGTTGAAACCCATTTAAACCCTATGACCTTGCGTTTGTTGCTTTGGATGGCTAAATAATGCACAGGAAACGTGTGTGAGACGACTTCGGACTTGATGTTTAAGTAGAATCTAGCCTATTAGCGACTATTTTGAGGATAATGCTTTACATGTGTAATTAATCTGCAAAGTAGTATTGAAACTTGTTTTTAGCAGAAAACAACTGTATTGAAACAGGAAAAAAAACAATTAAGGATCAAACTCCCACTTCTGAGGTTCATATTAATATGGTCCCTTGTGAGTTGGTGTGTTTCACAAGATGAACGATAGATGTCACTACCAGAGGTCGTGAGAAACTGAAGTTAGTAACTTTTCATACGGAAGAAAGTATATAGTTATTTTTATTATTTAATGACAGACGAATAAAAGAGGTTAATGAGTGTTTTAATAAGAATCTAAAAATGAAATAGAACATTAGATTCCAGATTATACACCTTTAGGTGCATCAACGACATTTGTAAGTGAAATGTATATAGTGAATGGTGGGATTTTCAAACTAGAGGAATGATGTAGTTTAATCTTATGTTATAATTTTACTCTCTGAATAAATGCCACCTTTTTCGGAAGTCTTACACTTATGTTTTTAGTTAGACGGTTTGGAGCATTTTTTTGTGATTGTTCTGGCTGTAAGTGCCGTGACAGTTAGGAGTGAAGAACTCTAAACAACTTCAGACGTCGTCCCACTACCCTGTAGCTTTGGGGCATGTTTTATTTAGGTAGTGTGTTCAGTCCATCAAACATCGAAGCGACCCACAAAAGCGACCCTGACATCTTTTAATCTTACTCAACCGCACAGCAATTATGCCAGGACCAAAACAGAACCACGACAGTATAAGTTTTTAGCAGTGATTTCTAAGAAAATATTAGTAGATACTTTTCAGTGTGAAACGTGTGTAAAGGTCATATACACAACATCGAAGAGACCTATTACATAAAATGGCTACCAAACGCCAAGGCTTTGATTCCATGAATGAACAAAGCAATTCGGAAAGTGATGATGAGACTCTTCCGAAAGAAAGGTTTGGAGACAAATTCAGAGGTGAAAAACCAGATTACATTATTCAACATGAACAAATGGGCAATCCAATGCAAATCTCTAGTATGGATATAACTCATATAACCAACCTACTGGAGCAATTTTGGAATGGCGTAAAGAAAACGAAGAAGAAAGGGGTAAAGGAAGAAGCAAGGCGTAGAGAAAAGGAAGAAGAAAGGCGTAGAGAAAACGAAAAAATGTGTATGGAGATGGAAGAACGAAGAACAAAAGGAAAAGTTAAGGGATCAGAAGATATGTGGATTGATTCAGAAGTCAGAAGAAACTATTTCAGTTAGAAATTCTGACGATGAATATTCAGATAAAGGCAGCATTTACTCTACTGATGGAACAAAGGTAATGAAATCTAGAGCAAGTGAGAAGAACTGGAAAGAACGTTTTACGGAACAGCTGGTACAACAACTAATATATGGGGATGGACTGAACCCACGTTAAAGGAAATAGAACGGATTCCAAAATGGAGGGGCGAAATTACTGTGAAAAGTCCAACTGCATACCTAAAGGAATTAATCCTTTTTCTATCACTATTAAAATGGACGAATGGAGGAGATTAAATTTGATGCAGCTAAGGTAGAACAAGCTGCGGGTTTGTTCCAGACAAAGAGAAACGGAATTACAAACTTCAAGGAATTTTGTATGGTCTTTTTAGAACATTATGCGAGTGAGGAAACCATCAAAGAGCAAAAGGAGAAACTGAAAAAGACGGTAATTCGATAATAAATAATTCTGAGTTTGCAATACTTGTTAACACAGGATTGGCAATCCTTGAACACATTGTTTAGCAGTACGAATCTATTCTCACGTTATATGGAAAACATACTTAGTCTGACTCAATATTTTAACATGATCAGCACTCCATTCGCCCTTTCCCCATCTCCCTAGTCTGAATATGCTGTATAAGATGATCAAAATCTCACTTTTCTCAGTAACAGTATAAATACATATACACTGCAAAAATTACAATAACTTTTTTGTATTTCAGGAGTCTAAAATCTTAGATATGGCTGCTGTCTTTCTTTCTCTCCTCTTCTCTCACTCTTTACTCATTTCATGCTTGAGAGTCAAGGAGTAAACAGATCGTAGTAGCGATAGGAGGGGGAAGGATGGGTTTCCTCAGTGCTGGACTAGCATTTCTGTTCCAAATGCATAATCTGTGTGCTAGTCTAGTCAGTGTCTTTATGTGTGTGCGGGTGAGGTGTGTATATGTGTGTGTTTTGTCAAGGGGCTCCAGAGCACCCGGCTTGTACGGGAAGGGGTCCTTCCATCACCAGAGAAGCATTCTCAGCACGGGCCCCTTACACACATCGTTTGCAATAAGATCAGTGCCAGAGAAGAACGAAAATCATACCAATAGAGTTGGGTAAGTAAGTATAAAGCATGCTATCGATCCATAAAGGAAGCGAAATATCTCTATTTCTCAGTCTTCTTTCATACAAGTACATACACTACACAACACTATAAAAGAGCGTTGTAGCTAGTTTAATTCATTAATAGGACAAACGAAACGTCTTTTAGTAATAGCGATCACCTGGTAAGGTAAAAGCAATACTAATTTTCCCTATAAAGGCGGTCTAGGTGCAAACACTTGAATCGCATCCTAAAACATGGCAAGAAGCAATCTATTTTCTTAAATAATGCCTTCATGTGCTTTCAACCAGTCTTTTCTGACTAAAATCAGTCCTAAGTAATGTCCGTTTCATGCAAAACTCTTTCCTCACGCGCTTATTATCCATAAACAATAGGAATTTATGGTTCAAATAGGTGTTCAAGCAACTTTAAATGTCCTTATCCCCTTATTTAATGTCTACGAAGCAGTCTTGTCACCGAGTCTTTCAACTATCAAGCCTGATTTTCGTGTTACCTAACCACAAAACACAACTTTTTCGTTAAAATTCCTGTTCAAGTACTTTTTAATACAAGGATTTCCCTTTCTGGTAACAAACAGTAAAATACATACACCTTTGATGTGACAAGCTCGATTTCCCGATTTAACATGCAGTTGTACGAGTTCATTTGTCGCTTTCCCCCCACGTATATTCTTCAAATTAATTCTGACCAGTCCCTCACCAACAAAATCTAAGCAGTGAGTCCCTTACTACCCTCATTTTCCTGAAAATACAAATTGTTTGCTTAATATTTGTGTTCAAGACACTTCAAATACGTATTTAAATGTTAGATATTAACAAAATTTCATTCCAGGTGGCCAAATTCAAGCAATCATGCACCCTGGTAGTGCAACTTTCAGGTCCAAGTATTTCTTTTTTCTATTAACACTTCTCCAATATGGCGTTATTTTTTAATTTTCACCTTTAACGGTCAGTTCAAAGACGATTTCTACATAAACTACGTGCTAAAATGTACCACTCGTATTCAAAATAACCAAATACGGCGTTGTTAGTGGTACATTGCGCCCAAATTGACCTTTCCACGATAAATCGTTATAAATTACAATTCAAGATTCATTTCTACTTGAACTGCACGTTAAAATGTAACTTTTCTGTTACCTATAGCTAAATATGATCCTCAGAACTGGGAGTTGGATACTTAATTTGTTCTTTTCCTGTTAAAATAGAGTTCACTTCTGCTAAAAACAAGTTTCAATACTTCTTCGCAGATTAATTACACATGTAAAGCACTATCCTCAAAATAGTCGCTAATAGGTTAGATTCTACTTAAACATCAAGTCCGAAGTCATCTCACACACGTTTCCTATGCATTATTTAGCCATCCAAAGCAACAAACGACCGTTGATAAGGTTAAAACGGGTTTAAACACAGAATACACTTTCATTACACTTTTGGTGCACTAAGTATCCATGTTTTTGTCCTCTTCTGAGATACCACCTCATTCGCCTACACAAATGGAGGCGTCAAAACAAGCAAAAAAAGCTCCTTGTACATTTTAATTAAACAACGATAGAATAAAATTACACAAATTTCCTCGTCTCAGCTTAAAATCTCGTACGATGCAACGCACTCGATTTCACAGCAAGCGGTCTCGGGTTCAATTCCCGGGGATAACCCAGTATCGTGAAGACAATTGGTAAGTTGCTGTAAATAAATTATAGTGGTAATCACAGTTAAAGCTTCGGTTTTCCTTTCCCAACACATCTGGTTAGCGTAGGATCTTACACGAACCCCATCCTTTTGAAAAGGTCTCATCCAGTAGTGGATTGAATATAGCTGTAAATTAGTATTTATTTATTTATATCTAAAGATAGGTAGATATGCTATTTATTCTAACTAACAAACATACTTCTAATATCACATGTAAAACACTGCAAAAGTGATAAAAGGAAAAAAGTAAGGAAAAACTCCACCAGATGTCACATATCCACCAAAACACATAATCAATTAACATATGTCTCCAACATCTTTCTCTTCCCCAACTCAGAGGCAGAGAACTTCCTTTCCCATGAGGGTATGTCTCCCTCTTGTAAGGGGTTAAAAAGGTTACGTTTCAATACAGCACTCGGCAGATATGATGTATCTCTTCTTTTGCTTTTTTAATTACTAGTACTTCCTCTGATTCCTCCCTTCGTCTTTAACAGCATATGATAACAGCAGTTACAGAGACAAGGCAAAAGTGCTTAAATATTCATTCTTACTGAAACCAATAAAAGGTGTCTTATTTTATCCTTCTCCGAGTAATCCTAATGTTTTAGATATCCATTGAAACAGTTCCGGGTTCGCTCCGTGTCCCGGTATTTGTTCTGTGTGGCTTTGCAAAACCTGTAAAAACCTCAGTCAGATGGACGGCCACCGCAATTGTTCCCAAAACCTTCCGAAAGCGAATCCAACTCGCCCTGCCTGCGTAAACGCGTCATCTAATAATGTCGTCACCCACCGAGTCGCGGGTTCCAATCTTAAGTTTGGCATACATAATTGTAACTCAACGGTACTCTGTCCTCTAGTAGTTTCAATGTCATACGCTTTAAGTCAATTCTCAAGTACCCTTGTTCAACCACATGCAATTTCACCCAAAGTTCAAGCTTAAAAGTCTACTGATCTCTTGTACTACCGCAAAATAAGATTTGTCAAATACAGCCGACCATCTACCAAATTCGATTCTTGCTCATCCTTCATCTGAATATTTCCTATTAATCATGTTTAGTACAACATTCCCTTTACCTATTTGAATATAAATCTTTTTCCCAAACAATCTTGTCTATACTTCAATGACAGGGGGCGACGTTTCTGAACATAGGTCACACATGTTCATATACATTATATTTGGCCAAGTTTCACAAAAAACATACTTTCATACAATACACGATTTGTTAATTCACGCATATATGCAAATGAAAAGGTACTTCTATATCTTAACAACTTCATTACCTTAACCTCAATGTCTTGTCTGATATTTCGATATTATTTCGTCATCAAAATGACACCACCAGATGGCATCACCAAAATTTTCCCATCATTCAAGCTGTTCCCTCAGAGAAGGTGGGGATGGACCTGGGGTGGGTTCTTGTGTCAACTTGAGTCCTGAGAACCTGTAGGAATCGTCAAATTAATGGTCCCAAAACTCAAATTTCGGGGTTAAATCACTTCCTCACATGTTTACATATTTCTACTATGGTTAATTCTGTACATAGAACAACTGATAACAGCTTTGTTAGACCGTGATTGGCATCGGGTTTCCAGAGCTTACTTGTTGCAGGCGGCTGCAGGTAGCAAACGAAGGGAAGGAAGGAAGTGCCTGGAAGCTAAGAAAATAATTTAAAAAATAATTTTTAAAGAAACACATTTTTTTCAGATGGGCTAAAAGTAAAAAACAATAAATTGAATTAATCATATGAATCGGAAAATAAAAGTGTGGGTGGTCTTAGATATAATGATTTTATGATAAGGTACGAAAGAGAACAACGCTTTTATTTTCCGATTCATAAGATTAATTCAATTTATTATTTTTTACTTTTTAGTCCATCTTAAAAAAGCGTGTTTTTTAAAATCCTTTTTTAATTATTTTTATGGATACTAGAATGAACATTAAAATCCTTGCTAGATAGGCAACCCAAATTCACAAAATCGTTGCGGCGTTGCATACACTTAAGGATAATTTGGAATTATTTTAATTAATTAATTACATACAGTTAACTTGATTATTTTGGCGCATATCTAATGATTGAATATTGTATTGTCATCGGAGGCAAATAAGTTTACAAAATTTCAAAGAAATTGGATAATGGGAAGCGAGTTAAAAATCAATTACAAGATTTGTACCAGAGATGATTACAGAGCAAGTGAATATAAAGCGTGTAAAAAAAATATTTCTGAGTGAGTTAGAAACGAAACAAGTGTGCTTTTATTTTTATTTTTACAAATTTCTCTAACAGATATGTTCCTAGCTTCTTAAGTCAACCACAAATAAATGAGTACACGCACAGACCTATCGGCAAACATTTGTCCCGGAATGGATTGACCTAAGACAGAGATGCTAAAATAGAACTTAAGGTTAATGTAAAGCAACGATCTCCACAAAAGATGGCAACATTTCCTCCGTATGTCTAATGTATTTTCACTGTTATACGAAATTTGTTTCATATCTGCTCCTACAAATTCAAGACTAGAGAGTTCGAACTTTCAGGGAAGAAAGTTCATAACCATTTCAAGGGCATGACCGATGCAGTTTTTTAATTTTCTTTTTTGTTCATTGTTGAAAGAGCTTCAGTGTTATAGGTTTTGATATTCACAACAACAATGAAGCGAATTCAACAATGAAGAAACGAAAATAAAAAATCGGCATTTTTCCCTGAACGTGAACTCTCTAGGCTTGAATTTACAGGAACAGCAAAGAAATTTAGTGTAACGATAAGAATACATTTTACATATACGGAGATAATGCTACAATCTTTTGTTGGAGATCGTTGCTTTACACTATCCTTAAATGGAAGTGAAATCTACGTTAACAACACACAAAATTTTCGGAACCAATTTTGCAAACTACGAAAAAACTTTATTTTATATGGACAATTTTAAAAATTTTGACTTTGGCCCGTCACGATTATGAATGTGATGCTAGTTAAAATTCACATCCATGCCCCAACCGGGATTCGAACCCGGACCTTCGAGTCGCTGGCTTAGCGCTCCAATCCAGACGGCTACCAGGTAGGCTTAAGAAATACGAGAAACAACTCAAACGGAAAGAGAAAATGTAGTTCTGTACATTCTGTAAACTAGTGATTATCCACGAAAGTTCATGAGTTAGTTAGCCATCTTCTCCGAAGGAAAGGATACGTGCGATATGATTTTGCTCTCACAAAAAAATATTAACTAGAAGAGTGAAACTTGAACAGTGTTTTGTCTCATGTCTAACTTTTCATGTTCTTTTCGTACTTTCATATATATTGAGTACTTTCAGCCTAAATTTCTTTAACAAGATTTGTTCTTTATTCAAATTACTTACTAGGTCAATCGTATATAAACAGTGTGTTTAATCACACAGTTTTCTCTTCCTAACATGAGTATAACAATTTTGTTTGCATTATTAAGTTTCCGTTTAAACTTGAAAACTGGAAATTACTGTTCTAAACTATTCAACCACAACCCAACAAGTTCTACTATACAAATTCTATATATCCGTTCAATCTTTTATGTGCTGGATTAGAAAGGTTGGAATTGTAACAATAAAAACTTAAAGTGTGTGCAACGAATTAATTTACTATGCAATTATTAAAGTCAAGAAAATTGATTAATTTTCCTCAAATTTAATGTTTCTATAGGTTAATAAATTCTATGCCTTTTTTTGACAAGAAAAGAATACACACACAGATCCTCTAATATACGAAAAGAAAAGACTCATACTCAACCAAGAAATTTCCTGGGCAAGAAAATAAATGATTTTATACACAGTATCGTTATATACATTTATATCCATAAAACGAATAGATCACACCAATTTGTTTCAGTTGTTGTTGCTACGTCTTCAATATCATTTCTACTCTCATTTCTGTATAAAGTTCAATCTGAATTACTAATACTTAATGATGGATTAGCAACTAAGTATGTACTGTGTGTATACTCTTTGCATGGGATGGAAAATAGCATAGACGTTTGCGGAGGGCACCTTGAGGAGATTTCACCTTCAAAGACTCCCACGGCATTGAAACAAGTCTCAAATCAACAAAACAATACCCACCTTGTACTGGTGATGCAAGATGTCAGGTAAAACAAAAGAACTACCATGGATAATGAAAGAGAGAAAGAGACGGCAAAGAAGCTAGATAGTTTGATTCGGATGACGGATAATCTCACATAAAAATGTTGGACAAATTTAATCAATAGAAACGAAACGAAGAAATTATTAATTATAATTGGGCTCGTAATGAGAAATCAATAAGACAGCAGACGAGATAAAAGCAATATTGAAAATAACCGAAGGGAAAAATAAACTAGTTCGGACAGTGAAAAACTATACACTGAAGTAATGGTTGAAGGGAAAGTGGAAAAATGGAAAACACTGATGGAACTTATGGACAGTTTAAAGGAAGAAATAGTTAGCGTTAACACGAGAAAAACAAGAATTAACTTTCTAAAGTAAATCCGAGTGGCCCCTGTAGGGTTATGTAAAGTGAGCTCAGATTTTTTTAAGAGTATCTTCAGGGATATTATTATGCAGTAAAGACATAATTTAAATTCCAGAACCGTTTAACTTTTCAAGAAACTTTATAAATATTTTCTTCACGTTTAAGACTTCGGTATTTTTGCACTTTATTTTCAGGTTTTTCGGTATTTTTTGGGAGGGGGGGGGGGAGATATAGACGAAAAAGTTTTGGAATTTGATATATATTCCAAATCCGTTTGCCGGGATGGCACTTTCAACACAGGCCATGGCCAATACCTTCACGAAACCTTTCCCCCTCCCTTATCCCGACATGAGCCTTAGATGCCTAAACGCCTTCGATAAAATTCCAAATCCGTTTGAATTTTAAAGATGTACTAATAAATGCACAAGTTATTCAAGTTTCAAAATTTCGTTAATTTTGTAAGTTATTTTTAGGTTTTTCGAAAAATAGAATAGAGGCCAAAAAATCTCGGAATTTGACAGATTCCTGAACTACTGAGCCTGCCCTGTATTGTCTACGAACATCTGGTAAACTTAGTTGAAACAGAGGTAAAAGCGCTACACTTTAAAGGGTTGACAAGTACAACACCGAACGAAATGAAGAAAGCTAAACCTGTTTTAAACAACCTATACGAAACGCCAGAACGGTTCCTCTACTTTTATTTTATGTGATTTTCGTTCTAATCGAGAACAGCTACTACGAACGTGAAATCTGAACCATCACTGGGTATGAATTTAAGGCAGATCGGGTACACAAACTATCATGCAAGCCACTCGATTATACTGAAGTTATCCTTTTCCACCACTATCTTGCCTCCACGCAGCTGGATTACGTTATATTTATTTACAAATTTCCAGCTACAGTCCAATTGCGGGCTTTTACACTGGACAGTATAATAACAATAACAACAAGGGCAAAGATTTTTAAAGGAATCGATACCACACTGGCAATATCTAGTGTCCTGATCGGATACTGAGCCATAGAATTGGAGGTGAAGTTAAAGAAGACATGCAATTCAAACCCTCCACAGTATTATAAAA
Organism: Lepisma saccharinum; assembly: GCA_022664845.1. NCBI lineage: Eukaryota > Metazoa > Arthropoda > Insecta > Zygentoma > Lepismatidae > Lepisma > Lepisma saccharinum. The sequence goes on along the minus strand of JAGDQP010000554.1, from coordinate 48,460 downwards.
GAAGGTTCAGAAAAAAGAAAGTGCTAAAGCGCACGAATGGAAAAGGATAAGCTTGCCTTTAAGGATCTGCTATTATTTCATAAACACCAACGCTGATGTTATTAATTCGTTACTTGAAATCTTTTCTGAGAAGAAGACAGAACTTGAATGAATTACACAAAGGTGAATCAACTACCCAGTAAGGCTGTCATAGCGCTCAAAGCAGCAAGCATTTTTAATTTCTTTGGTCAGGTCAAAAAAAAAAAATCCATTTCCATACGAAAACGCCAAATAGCACAGCCTTTAACTTATTTAAACAAAGTGATATTACTTATTAGCGTTCGTCACTTTTAATGAAATTTCACTTTCAGCAATGTAGCTCTTCTTGTCACGTCTCTACATATCTGTAATTTTACTAACCTTTTCGATGGTTGTTTTATGGTCGTTTTTTTTTTATCATTATTTTACTAGAACCACAAAATTGAACCCGAAGAATGACATCGTTTTCTTCACAAATCGAATTAACACAACAAATGTGCAGTTTCCACTTGAGACAGTTTATAGCTAGCTGTTATCTGTTACGTTCTTTTATAACACGTTTTTATTAACTCGCTTTTCTTGGCTGTCTGTTCGGTACAAATTAACTCGTTTTCTTGTGTCTGTTCGATACAAATTTTGCAATCGATTTTAAATACACTTCTCATCATCCAATTTCTATGAAATTTTGTAAACTTGCTTGCTTCCGATGACAATACAATATTCAATCATTGGATATACGACAAAATAATCCAGTTAACTATAATTAATTAACTAAAATAATTCGAAATTATCCTTAAATGCACGCAACGCCGCAACTATTTTGTGAAATTTGGGTTGCCAATCTCGCAGGGAGCCTAATATTCATCTACTATACATAAAAATAATTTTAAAAAATGATTTTTAAAGAATGCTTTTTTTTAAAAAAGATGGACTAAAAAATAAATTTAATTAATCTTATGAATCGGAAAATAAAACCGTGGGTATTCTTGCTTATCTTATTCCTAGGCAGGTAAGTTAAATAAACCATGAATTTAATGAGCAAGAGACGATTTTTTTATCAACCAACGGAAAATATTCATGGTTAATCTGAATATAAAATAGACTCGGGAACAATAGAGTATAAATAATTATCTAATGTTGTTTGTAGTAACTAATTTTAATGATGTTACCAATAAAACAACATAACTTAACTTTCCAAATAGCTTTGATTCAAGTTAGAGAGAAGGTGGAAAACCGACAATATTTATAGATGTTATTGCACTTGAAAATAAGCTACCGGAACAAGGGTACCTTGGATCTTAAGGGGCTACCTGAGCTCTAAAGAAAAAAATGCATGTTTAATACTTGATAAACAGAAATACCAGCTAAGTTCATAATGAATAAATAGATTCAATGTGAACTAACAAGTCAATACTGCAGTTTATCAAGTGTTGGACATGGATTGGAACCATTTTCCTTTCTTTGGGCGCAAGTGCTTTTGAATTTAGATCGTTGAAGGATCATCGCAAAAATAGAGATGTTCGCAAACGAAAAATAGTGCACGCCTCCTACGATATTAAATCCCTTTCGATTAAGATGTATGAAAAATCCATATGAAGTTGATTGTTTAGTTTTCATGTGAAAAATACTATAATTCAAATTTCGGAATAAAGGGTTGCAACGCAAAAGAAATTAAGTACTACATTTAATTACTAAGATCTTCCTAACACTGTGGTCTAAGGTTGAAGAAGAGAGAGAGAGAGAATAAGAATCTAAACACATGAGGAATACAAGAGTTTCAGAAAAAAATCAACATACCGGTACACTTGAAAAGAATTTCTCCTAAAATATTCTTGAAAATTATAATTTAATAACTGAAATTCATTATGGCGAATAAGAATTTCCCAAGTGGCATAGAATAACTTAAGTACTCCTTATAAAAATGACATAATATAGACCAAATGGTAAGCGAAAAGAACTTGGAACCAGTTTTATGATATCGTAACTCAGATCCTCCAACACCATATGTAAGACAAAATTTATTAATACATACTCAATTTCCATCTGAGTTCATTCAACGTTACACAATGAATACGAAATCTAGGCCTATACATGTTTCCAAAATTTGCGTATCCTTCGCGTTTGTGTATTTGTGTTTAATTATTCAAAGTTTGTGAAAGGCATTGGACTACCAAAATTACCTTTCATTTTTATTTTAACCATCGTCATGCCACTGCTTTCGTTACTTAAAATACCATCAAATGGACGTGTGGCATACGCAGTAGATTTCAATAACTGCGAAACGCGAGTGTTTATATTAGGATTTCCTCCTTATTATGTACAGATAGTGTGTTAATATTTCCTTTCATTTATGCATGATAACTCTTCCACGAGTGGTGATGAAGTGATATTGATTTTTGTAATGAGGATATCTTTAGTTTTCGCTTCATGTGCTATATTTAGATTAGAAGCAGAAGGTAAACTCCCTCAACACGGAACATGTTACTTCTTCACCCTTTAGTAGTTTGGAAACAGTGCTGATAGAAGTGTGACCAATAAGCAATGCGCATAGGGTATTGAATGAAAACATATAATGTGATTTATTCTGTAACAAAACAGCAAGAGGTTGATTTGATTTAGGGAACCTGATAACTGAGATTTGTGAAAGTCATATGAATTCAAACTCTTTTCGTCTGAGTAATGTTCAATACCTTCAAACAATACGCCAAAAAGGCGTAAACAACGCAACATAAATTTAAAATACACATTTCATACACCCCTGAAATTTTTAAAATTATATTTTTCAATAAGTGAGTTATTGAAGAAAAGACTTCATTCAACAAGGACTATTTCGCAACTAAACTACAAGAGTTCACATGCACAAAACTCAAATTATTATGAATTTTTTTACACACGCACTGATTGGAATTCACTTCAAACCAAGTACGCCAGAGGTCTGAGGACAACGTTGCTTCACTGTAAAAATAGGAATCACAATGTTCATCCAAAACAAAGAGGCAGCTTAGTTGCATCCACTTTTTGGATTAACCTACATTCAGCTAAATTTCGGTTGTAGAGTCCTGTAAACCCAGGCCCGGCTCGGCCCGTGCAGATCACTACCCCGTTTAGTTCTTTCTTTTTCTTTTTTGCTTGATTTCCCCGGCTTTTAGGCCAATTATCTAATAGAAAACATCGGCCGGGTATCATCATAGCAGATACTTTTCCTTTATTTTAATAGTAATTAATAGTAACAAGTTTATTTTAATAGTAATTATCTGCACGGGCCGGCATGGCTGGTGCGGGCCTGGGTTTGCAGGGCTCCATTCAGTTGAACATCTTACTTTCTGTCAGATTTCAAAATGCATATATGTATGTCTTCCAACGTATTTCATTGAAGCAGAGCATTTTTTTTTAAGTAGAAAAGAAGAAAAGGCAATGTCACTTTAAAAATTAAAATAAAAAAAAAAGTTGAGGTGGTCCGGTTTCGATCCAGGGTCCACTAGCACACTGGTCAAATGCTCTCGCCACTTAGCTACAAAGGCAATTGGTGCTTATAGCATTCCGATTGATATTTATAGCTAGGATTTTAATGCGAAGAAGGTTAATCATTATTAACTTGTTGATTTTACTACGAGGAATGTCTCGTGAAAAAAGGGAGATACGTTTGCTACAGTGTAAAGATTTATACCAAACTTAATTCCTCTTTCCATCCATGTAATTCTTGTCGTCCTCGGTCCACCAGTTCACTGTTCACAGTGTGTAAAAGCAATATAAACACTCAAAATGGCGGGGCGTTCAGTGTCAAGCAAGTAACGTTACTCCTGTTATTGGATTATAGGCTTCAACTTCATACACAACAGTACTTAACCTCAAAATTGCAAGTTTAGCTTACACTTCGATCAGCAAATGACCGAATTTTAAGCGTAAAATAAGTTGAACGTTCACCGACAAAACACTCTGGCCAGTTTCAACCCATTTTCAGTTAACGTTAAGCTATTACAGAGAAAATGTTGAACTTTAAAATGGAGTTAAGGTTACCAATCTTTCCACTAAAGGGTTTACACTATATCCACAAAGATAAGAGTAAATACAACAAAACGCTAGTTTTCGACTTTTATTTCTTCGTATTCATCCATTTCGTGTGTCCACTTTTTACAGTGTTGGCAATCACTGTTCAGGGAAAGGAGTGAAGAAGATAGCAACAAGGTCTTTAGACTAAGAACAATGTTGACACTCTCGTTAAAACTTAGACTAAGTCTTAGAAAATCTCTTTTAGGATGATCGAAAGTGTACAGGATGATCCTACGTCCGTGATGTTTTCAACTGATCCACGAGAGCTGGCTGGGGTATTTGTATTTAAGACCAATACATGGATTTCTATTTCAAGGATCCATTTTAGCTTTTTGAAAAAGTTAAATTAGTGGAAATGGAACACAAATTATCATTTTTGACCAAATCAAGACCAAACACAAAGCTCTTAAATTGCGTTAAATAATTTTATGTTTGTTTCGCCTCTTTACAGTTGTTGCATACTAAAATTTTAAATTGCAAAATATTTATAAGTGAAGAGACTGGCGGATTTTTCCTGATGAAATAAGTTGTGCAAAGTTTGGTGCAGGTTGCTCCAACGGTGTGGACTTCTACACAGGACAGAGACATATTTTGAGCTTCGCAATATTATGATGTGTCGATTTCCAAAATTATTATTACCTAAGCATTTTAATAGTTGGGAATTCAACAGGAACACTTTTAAAGCTGTTTTCAGAATACCACAGAAGTAGTCAAGTAGTTGTGGGAAATTATTATGTCCTTGCAATAAACACTATGGACAATACAGAACAATGGGATTGTCGTGTTGGCTGCATAATGATACAAGGAAAACTAGGAATAAGTTAATCAGGGTCAAACTAGGCTACTTCCGGATTAAAAATTGGGACCTAACAACTTATGGCCTTGCCCTGGCCAAATAAGAGAGCTATATTAAGTTTGGTGCAGGGTAGTCCAATGTTCCTTACTCAAACGTAAATTTTACAGAAATGGACGAGGAAGGGAAATGGGAAAACAGTATAGGTCAGCAAACTTGGAATACTAATAAGAGTTACTGATAATGGGAGAGCGGCAAATTTTCATTATTCCATAAACTTCTTAAATGTATGAACAAATAAAAATTTTGAAGACCTACATTACAACTAAGCATTGTTTATCGAACTGTTTCGCTCGGTACTTGTTTTCCTGTATTTTTCAACTGTTTACAAAATAGAAATACTCACTAATAGTACTTACTATTTGGCAGAGGAAGTTAATTCTCTACATGCGTGCCTTCACACTCACCTACAAATAAAAGGAACACCTTTAATACTTGAGGATTACTGACAAGTGTAACAGAAAAATATTTACATGCAGCAAATCTAATATAACCATTTTCCAATGAATATAGAAAGTATCTCTTTATTTTGGTCCAAGTTCAGATAGTTTAATTCTACCAAACGTGTGATAGGAAGCTGTACATGAGAATTCAAGCGAAGGAATCTGAAAGAATTGTGATTGAAACAAATGAAATACATAAATAAATAGAAGGATAAAAGTTTAGCAGGTGGTGTCTCTTAAGTTATTTCATATTATTAGAAGTCTTATAACCAAAAGTGGGAGAACCAACGATGAACATTTTTCCACCGGCTGAGTGAGTTCTCTTACAGTATACAGAGAGAAGTCTGGGCGCAAAGGAAAAAATAAAGAGTGGAATCCTCGTAATAGGAAATATTTATTTCAGTCAAAAGTAAGATAATATTCGAATCGGAAAACACGAACTGCGGATGGTGATAACGGTGAAGAAAAATAATTATTCTAACTTTTAATTTATGTACTACATAATGTTTGTTACTGATTTATCAATGAAAACTAAGATTCATTAACGGAAAAAGAAAGCAGAAATAAGTCAGAGAGAAAGTATGAGAACAGTCCTTTCGCTCTGCTCATGGCGAACAGATTTCTCTTTTCGTAATTTCCTGCGAGGAAGCAGACTCACATTAAAGAAATTAATACACATTCCGTTTCGCTTCTTTGTCTAAAACTTATATTCTTTATCAACTCCCTTGGTTTTGCTTCGGTTAAGTTAAGGTGGAGGAGTAATATTCTATCATTCACCGCAGATAATTTGATTTTTTTAATTTTTTTAAAAATAAACCCATGTTCATATTAAGGGAGTGTTTACTGTTTAAGACAAATTCAGTCTCTGACCAGGAGTTGCAACGACCCCGAAAACAGAAAATATTATATAGCAAAGTTATTTAAAAATAGTGAAGAGATATATATTGAAGTACAACAATATTTGATTTTGATACTGACTTGAGTCAACTTGCAGGACTAGGCCTACGTCCCATTCACAAGTGACATCAAGGAGGCGGGGGATACGGAAAGTGAACCAGAACTTAGTTTGAATTACCATCCCGATATTAGTGTGATCTAAAGCTAAGGAAACCCTTTAGAAAACCCAGAATGAGCGGCCGCTGGGTTTGATTCCGGAACTTTCTGTACACGACGCCAACACTCTATCGACGAAGCCATGGTCACTAACTAGTCATAACAATAATGGGATTGTTAGTACTTTAAACACGTCACTATCACATAAGCAGATATGGCTACACTCGGAAACCATTCTCGGGACGGGCGTAAGCCATAGATAGTGCTGTTACCGCCCATACAATTCATTTTACCTTTATCGGAAACCATTGCTTTAGTTTTCAGAAACTGATCTACCTTTGAACACTGAGAAGAATTCTATTGTAGACAAAGGCCAGAAATATTGTATCAAAAGGATCTCTGAAGCATATTTTTCTCTTATCGACTACTGTACGCACGCGAGCATTACAAGAGAGGAAGACGTTGGTTAGTTCACTGTGTGGCTCGCATTATTTTCTGTGGAAATTTGAGGTCATCTAACTTTCTTTGTGCATGCAGCTTATTAAAATGAATTTCATAATGTGATCATTCGTTCCGCTCTGAAGACAGGGAGTATAGTATCCTACGTCGAACAATATGGAAGTAAAAAGTTCTTTAACATACTCAAGGATGTTCCACTCAAACTGAATAACAATCGTAAGTTGTGAGAATATTACTAAAAAAACAGATATGAAACGTATAAGGGTGTTAGTATGTTCAACGTAACTGTTCAATTACATTTCTTTAAATATAGTAACTCGACGCTCTTTTAAAAATAAAAACCAAAAGATTCCTAGTACTTACAGAATATTACTGAAATAAATATTAATCCTTCTTTTCCTTTGACCAGCTTTAATAATTAGTGTAAGCACCAGTTGGGAATATTTCTTTTCTAGAGAGAGAGAGAGAGAGAGAGAGAGAGAGAAAATCAGTTTTCTCATGTTAGATCAGTGGCAGAGCGCGTGGCTTCTAATCTTGTGGTCGCGGGTTCAAATACCGTTCGGGAAAATTTATTTTTATGTAATGAAATATTCCTCAAAGCATGAATAATTAGATGAAATAATAATAATCAGTTTTATATGTATCCATACAAGCATTTCAGGACATAAATAATTACTATGTTTAAAATATAACATCAGAGAAGTGGTGGGTGTTGACATAACGTCAGTATATTATATGTGAACGTTACATACAAATTAAGTAAATGCTGTTGTATCCAAAGTCCGATCAAGGTGCCCGACAGAAAATTTATTGGCTTTGGAAGAATTTTACACTCATAAGATGTTTTGAAATTGAACATACATATATTAAAACAATAAATATAGTTCATTTCAATGCTGTGAAATTGTGTATGCTTGTTTTACGACAGATGACATATTTCGTGATTTTTTTTTATTATTTTTTTAAAATTTTTTTCATATACGGAAAAATCTCATAAACCATCAGAAGCGTGCAACACTATAACGTCCATACAACCTTCTACCGCATATTTCTTCAAAATTTATTTATATCAAACTTCAGAATTCTAATGTAGCAAATTTTTTTTAAAACTACCCATATCATTTGTGAAGAAACCTTTATGCACTGTAGTTGTGAGCTGTGCTCGGCTGGGCAGGTCTCCCTGTCACGACGTCATTCTCCCGCTAACAGAAGGCAGGCTCAGCATGGTTGGCAAAAAGGCTGTTATGGCGAGACCTTTAAAAGCGCGTTCGACGGACCTTGATCACGAGTATGTCACGACAATATAAGAAAAGGTTTAGAAAAGTCGCCACCTTGGATCCAAAATAGTCGCGCAAAAATGCATTTTTCAATCCACAAACTAGAGAAACGAAATTTGGTATGAAGGTAGTACATCAGGAGTAGGTTAGAGTAAATGTGGCAACCTTCCCCTTTGGGGGCACTGCTCCCCCAGAAGGCAGATCGTACACATGGGAGTGTAGTCCCCAAGAGAGTTTGGTTACGATAAAGGGGGTGCAGCCCCAAAAAACACCCGAAGTTTGAGTGCCTGAGGGCAGCGCCCCCAGCGAAATAAAGCGAATGTATATCTATATATATATCACAGCCATACTCAATCCACTAGTGGATGAGGCCTCTCCCCGAAGGGAGAAGTTGGTCTACTGCTCCCACGCTGACCAGACGGGTTGGGAGAGGGGTTCCGAAACTCTCACTGTGATCGCCACTGTCTTTTATTCACAGCAGCTCAACAATTGTCCTTACGATGCTGGGTCAACACCGAAATATTTAAGCCCCCACCGGGAATGGAACCCGGGACCGCAAGCACTGAAGTCGAACGTGATACCGAGGAACTAGGATACGCAGGAACCTCATTATATATATAACCGAACCTGATTTTCTAACCGAACCCAATGAGAAATAATACTGCAGCGAGAAGGTGATCTTGGCGAGAACAATCTGCATACACAGGGATGATCAAGCTGGCGGCCAATGTATCATTCCGGCAATCACGTGAAAACCCTGAAAACCCTCCGTTAGAAAAACCAGCGTGACCAAGATTGATTACTCTAATTATTGATGTTCTAAATATAATTTTTATTGTGTACGGTTTTAACGATAACTTATCTGCATGTCAGTGTGAACTACTTCAGATTTCTTTGCTATCTTAGTCTTTCGTCTATTTCGAGAAACTGATCACAAATGTATGTTATTTGTGCATTTAATATATAGTAGAGTCTCTGTAGTCCGACACATATAAGACCAGGCCTTGTCCGATTATAGAGATCCGTGGCGGACTGGCGAAGTGTCGCACTACAGAAACTCTACTGTATTCGATTTTTCTTCTCTTGTATGTTCTAACATTCTAACCTCTTTTACATTCTAACCAACGACTCAGAGGTCCCGAGTTCGAGTCCCGGCAGGGGAAGGGGCGTAAATTTTAATGGCTAAAGGGTGAATCATGACGGGCCGAAGTCCAAAGTTACTAGCCTGGCCCATATAAAAAATAAAGTTTACCATTTATTTTTATTTTTTTTCATTTTACATATTACATCTCAATTATCTTAAAACTTTACAAAGGTAGAGGAGATAATCATAACGGAATGAGATTCCATTCTGTAAACGATTATTTCTGAATTTCTTGTCTCAAAATAAGGCAGAATGGAAGAAAGCTACCTGCAGAATGATGATACAAGTGGAAGCGATCAGCCTTACTTAGAAGAGGTGAATGAAGAGTTTTATGCCAACCTGAGTCAAGGACAGCCATCATTGCCTTTTGTTGTGCTTGCCTAAAGGTCGTTTCGGTTCGTCTAACCTGCATGCTAAGTTCGTGTAAGTCAAGGACATTCAGAAGGATCCCGCCGACTGGGTGCAAAGCTCTGAAAACAGAAATCTTTGCAGAAAAAAGACAAACAGAAAAAAAAAACACCACCTTACATACTGTAGGCACGGACAGTTACGGAATTCATAAATACACACAAAATATTGCATGACCAAGTTTGTCATAAAAATGTTGAGTGGGCAGGCTATCACACACTTGGTTAAGGACATATACGAAATAACAAAAATACTCCAGCTTGAAATCTTTATAATAATCTTTGAAAACTTTTACTCGTAAAGCGTAAGAGCATTCGTGTATTCTTCACATTATTGAATTATATTTAACTTTTAGGCATCTTTCGCTCAGGCCGAAATAAACTAAGGGAGAGTGGATGTGGTAAAGGCCTCTTCCAGAGCCTAGTAAGGAGGTTTTGTCTTTAAGGGACGACCTTGAATCTGGGTCTCCTGCACGCACAGTCGCACACAAACTATACAGAAAATACACTCAATCTACTGGGTTCTGCGAATCGGAGCAGAGTTGCCGGGCCTGATGGAAAAGTTTATCCGACTGCCACAAGTATGTTCAGAACGTAAATCAAAATTATTGTAAGAATGTGTGTCTAGTCAAGTGTATCGTAAGCCTAAGATCGCGTGATGTTATAATAACTTTTTGCAATCTCACGACCTGAAACAATCAGGGAAAGCAATGGACGTGCTTTGTTTGTAAATCGCTACTCCCGCGTTCCCCATGATAGTACCAGTATGGAACTTCGAAGTGTTGTCAGTTTCGAAAGAACAAATTTCCCGCCCGACACGCAAAAATTCCCGATCAGATGAAATATTTCCCGCCAGGTAAAAAAATCGAATTTTCGATGCTACACAGCCAAAAACGGTATCTTAAATTTGAGAAAAAAGAAAATTCTTATCTAAGCGCAAAGATTTCTTTTCCGAAATTGAAATTTCAGTATTCTCATCTAATGGAAAATAATAACATGCCTGTTTCTCACTAATTTTCTTTCGAAACTGGTATATTCTAATTTTAAATTAAATTAGAATGCTGCTTTCTTATTTCTAAGGAAATTGTTTCTTGGTGCATAGATACTTGGTGCCGTGTACTCACCATAATATGAAGTGGAACCGTTTTCTATCTTTTGATATAAAGTCTACTTCATATAGTGACGAATGTTAGATTAGAAATTTTGTGAAAGGGTGAATTAAAATTGAAATGGTGTCTATATGCATAGAATGAATCTTGCAGTTTACTTTTGAGATGTACGATAATTGGACTTTATGGAGCTGACAGAATTAGTATCTGAATTCATTATATATTGTTTGTTTGTGACTATATTACTGTTATATTCTTTGTAACTATGACGTTTTTACTGAGTCAAAACGAGAATGCTCAATGTAAATAATTAGCAAAAAACAAAGAATACACATGGGAAGTACATCAAATATGTTATTTAAATTCTGGTTTTAGTCCCATCTATCAGAAATGTTCTCATATAATCCTTCGTAAAGTATACTAAAATGATGGGTGAATAGCAGGTTGAACAAAATGGCACCATGTCGGCCATATTTATTATGAAAAGCTGTTTTTCAAACCCTCTTCTATTTCCTGCTACGGTGACCATATGTCCTGAATTTTGGAAGAAAGTCTCGAATGATAGGGCTAGATCCCGGAGTCCTGAAAAAGTATTAAAATGTCCCAATTTTATATAAAATGGCAATTTATATTAATTTCATCGTAGTGTTCTTCGGCGTTCATAAACAATACGCAATAAGCAGTCAACTAACTAATAATAGCTAAGTTATAATGAATCACAATTATTGTATTTTAACAAATAAATCATAAGTAAGTTATTACAACAGTAATAAAATAGCAAATTTTAAAGTTCTAAAGTTGGCGCATCTTTTAATTTTCAGTCAAGGCAGCTAGACTTTTTCTTGAGTTGAACCTCAGATCAACCACAAATAAGGAGCGGGGATGTTACGTTCTGATAAGACCCGTCCCGAATATTTGACTGAGAAAATATGATCACCATACTTATAACCGTACAACGACTTAAGACAAATTCTCCTGGTGCAGTTTATTGCATCCACCCATTAAAGATTATTTTCGTCTAAGTGGATGAAACACACGGAGAGGGAGGGAGGGAGACAGACGGAAAAATAATCCAGCAAAGAAATTGTAATTTTTGTTCGTTCAAAACGGCAAAATTTCCCGTTTTTTGGTGCATTTTAAATAAAAATTCCCGCAGTCCCGCCAGTGCTCCGAATTTCTCGTTTTTCGGGGAATTTCCCGCCAACTGACGACAAATTGCTTCGAACTCTTTCCATTTAAAAATCATTGCAGACGGAGAAACCGAGAAACAGTGGCGCTGGTATCAGTTGGTGCTGTAAACACTGAACGCGGGACACGTTATGCCATAAGTTTCGTGTACTGTTGTTAATGTGGTTCCTGTGTGCATTTGAAGTGTTGTGTCTTCCGAAATAATTTAGGTGTCAGTGTATATTCTCAGACACAAAACGTGAAGTGAAATAGAGGACAAGTACTCCTGAATTTGAATTCTGTTACCTGGACAACTGTAAATATTTCGTGTGTTTATGTGTTTGTTTTGAGTTTTATATGTTTGTGTTGTATGTGCCATTGCGTTAAATGACAATCATGTGTGCTGTTGACAATCATGTGTAATAACAGCGGCGCATATTGTGTGTATGTGAGTGTTTTCAGATAGAGCAGAACAATGCCAGGTTGCAAGTCTGGCTACGGTGACAAGAATATATCGACTGAAAGGAGACACTTCTTTAACTCCCCCCCCCCCCCACTCAGACCTTGATCTACGAAAGAAATGGACAAAGGCTATCCCACGAAAAGACTTACCACTTTCAGATAAAAGCAGGATTGTTTAAATATCTTAAATATTTTTGTTTCATATGTGTATGTTGTAAACTGTTTCTCCTCATTTATGTTTTGTATGGAACATATATCTCGTAGGGATGTATTATTACCCATGCTACTGTACGCTCGTAGCTTTGTAACCCCCCCCCCTGTGGCGGGTGTTCACCCCCAAAGCCTCGACAACACCCCCAACTTTAAAATTTTTGCTGAGAAAAATCTGTAGAAACCGTACAAAACTTATCAGTTACACCCTCCCAATTTTGACTTTACACCTCCCCGAAACTGAAAATCCTGGGGGGAAACCCTGATGACTAATCTTTTGTCTCCTGGTGTTGGTCCCAAGTCGAATTTCTACCTTCTATTTTTCGTATGTTATACGGAGATTTTTACTGCAGTTTTCAAAAAGTTTCGTTTTAACATTTGAGTACTACAACCAATGGATATTACATTATTCCTAGTAGCAATTCAATGGTATGAAAAACATTTTGAAAACTAGCATGATGAAGTGTAGAAACTACCGAAAACAAATATAAACTCGAAAAATAGTCTTACAACAGCATCAGAACTGCACGGGAATCCACACAATCTCGGCGACAATGTACAACGCAAATCTGCATCAACGCTGCCTAGTGGCGGAACCAGTGAATTACAAGAGAAAACACACTTGGTAGTTCCATACGCTGTGATGGTACTAAGAAAAACTCGTCAAAATTTAGTCGGGATACCCGTGCCCAGCGGAATTCGAAGTCGTGAACCCCAGCTCGGGAACTTCTCGAATGCACATCCTACACAAACAAATTGCATGAATAGGGCTACTGGCTTATGAATGTCAATTATGTCTAAGAAACTTGTGGTAAAAAATAAAAAGGACAGCAATCTTCTTTCAGCTTAAAATCGCTCAGTAATATTTTGCCTCAAAGGATTAGTAATTGAATTTATTTATGGAAGTTTGCCATCTTTAGTTCAGGCCGGGAAAGGATATGATATAGGATGTGGATGATATCGGCCATCCATCTTAGCCTACTAGGTGCTATCCCGTCATTTACCTGATGAAACAGTTTCATCCATCCTGTAAATCCTCAGTTAGAATGGTCGGTCGTGGGGTTCGAAACCAAGAAGGGATTAGGAATTACTGGCAGTTACTGCAGTAAAATATACATTATGATACTATATACATTTGCTTTTTAAAAGAGTTTCGTCACTGGAGTGTAATTGATTATTATATATGCTCCGATCACAGTATGAAAACGTAGGAAAATACGAATTATTGTGGTTCTATGAAAGAAAAACCCAAGGTTTTTCCTCAGTCATGCACGACAATTGCTGGGATATATAAAGGCCCTGGTCGATTCCTTTCCCACAACCCTTTCCTCTACCCCAGTGTGAGTCACACGGCCATAAAAAAGTAATTCCATACAATTCAATATGCATATGAGCAAATCATACTGATCAGTGATCACTTCCAAATAAAACATTTTGAGTATTACGTGATCACCAAAAGCGTTACCGCTTATATCTCTAGAGGAAAAAAGAAAATAAGTCAATATTATTTTATCCACACTATACACCTTAACGCAAATAAACTTTAGATCCAAGTTGGTGTTTAGTCTTGGTGATGTATTGATTGTAATTAACGTCCTACACGAGTTGGTGATATTCTAAGGATCGGACCTAATTTTTTGGTAAAGTGGGCTCTGAATCACTCCCTTCAATGGACTCTAATTTTGAACCCGTGACCACGTGCATAGTAAGCGAGTGTGCTAACCTCTCGGTTGACCCGAGCTATGTTTGGTCTTGTATCCGTAAAACTATGACACTGTTTAATAATTACCCTACACTTCCGGGTTCGAAATATGGTGAAGGGCGCCTTGTATGTGATGTCCAGCGGGTTTCGGATTCACGATTATTGTTGTTCCCATACTTAAAAGCCATAAAGCTGCTTGCTGATTAAGAACTAAAGATCAAATCAAACAAACAATTACCGTTAATCCTGGTAACACTGATCACTGAACACAACGAGTCATCAGTTGATAATTACCATTCTTGTATGCAGAGGCGCCGACTTAAAGAAAATATTGGGGGGGGGGGGGGGGGAAGCAGAACTTTCAACGGAGAAACAGATGAATGCTTTTTTAGTTTATTTTTTCCTGAACAACGATATACATATATAAAATTCTTGTAACAACAATTCAAGTATTTTGACAGTAATATTTTAAAACTATATTTACAAGAGGAAATCAAATATATACAAAAAATGTACGTAAGGAGGGAGGTTGAATGATGATGTGCTAAAAAGGTGCATTATACATAGAAAATATGGTCCTTCGGATATCTGTTCGCGATGTGAAATCATTGGCAGTCATTCCGTTACACCGTTGAGTACTAATATCGTCCTGTTTCTTGGAAATCCATCTGCTGAGAAGTAGCTGTGGCTCTAACAAGCCGAGGTTTTCGACCCGAGAAGTTATTTACTGGAGAAGGCAGGAAGGCAGTCCGATCCGCCGCTGCATCAGGTGCAGCAGTTTTGGTTCGAACAGCCTCTTATTACTCAAAATATACACATGAACATACCTGACACCGCTGACAAAGAATGCAAAGCCACTCAACCATGTAACAAATAGTTTAACAGATAAAGGCTAATCTTCACAAATGTAAGTGAAGGTTTTCTTCAAAGTAAGTGAAGCAGAAGTAAGAACAATAATAGGCACACAGGGCAAAATAAACATCAGGGAAACCTTCAAAAGCACACTCCACGGATGCGAAGTCAAATACCACTTCAATATTATAATCTTGAGATTGCTAACAGTTACGGGTACTTAACATTTGTGAAGACAAATACTGGCCTATATCTGCCAAAGTATTTTTCACACGGTCGAGTGGCTTTGCAGTCTTTGTTAGCACTGTTAGATATGTTTATGTATATATTTTGAGTAATAAATGCCTGTTCGAAACAAAAGTGCGGGAGGGATGCAGCGGCTGCCCGGACTATCTTCCCCTTTTCTCCGAACTTTTAATTTAACGCCCTCTAGCGTACGCACGCGACCTTACATGGTCGAGTTATTTTGCAGGCATTAAACAGAAACAGAAAGTTTGGGAGATCACGGTCCCAAGACAGTCCCGCCCTGAGGAGTGACCGCTCTCCAACTTCTACTAGCGATCTTCGCATGCAGCTATTAAAGCCTCTGTCGCGGGTGTAGATGCTACGATTTCCATCTTGAAGACATTTACCGCGAATTGGTTTGTGTATAGAGATGAAAGAAGGCGAAACAAGACGACAGGAAAGCGCGAGAAGAGTTTTCTTAATAGTGGGGAAAAAACAAAATATGCATTGCTGTATATTCTGTTTAAAAAAAAACAGGTCGGTTCTAACTACTTTAATTTACCTGGTAAACACACACGTATGAAGGGTGGAGAAACCCAGGTAAAGTCTGTACTCTGTATTACTATACTTTATCGGTTTCGCATCCAATTTTGCAAGTGTTGAATTATCATGCATAACACTCTCTCACACAGGCATACACCGCATCCCGATGCTGATACCTGCTAAGCCTTATCAAAAAATTCCTGTTTGGACCGAAACGCTTCCCTTGTAGGTTTTTTTTTTTTAATTATTATCATTGTCTACATGTTTAACGAGGAACATCTGGTGTACTAGATAAGTGATTATGTTTTCCTCCCTACGAAATCAAGCATTTGATTAGAAAGCAATAATTACAGTCGTAGACCACCGGCTCTTCTGGACTATCGACCCACTGGGAATTGTTACGGTAGTTCCGTATGGCCACTTCGTCCCTGGGTCATTTGACGACAACAATCCTCGCACGCACACTGTGTAGGAAAGAAGAAACGTATTTATGGCACTACTGGAATAAAAGTACTTAATCTGCGATCATTGTAAGAAAAAATGTTTTCTTTAAATCTTTCCAAATAAATAAACACATATTTTAGTTTTCAAAAACTAGGCAAGAATAAGAGTTTGTAGAAATAAGGATATTAAAATATCACTGAAACGTTGAGGGGGCTGAGCACCCTCAAAGAAATTACTGGGGGGAGCTTAAGGGGGTTCAGCCCCCAGGTTCCGGCGCATCTGCTTGTATGTTTACTACTCACTCTCGGGGAGAGAAAAACCGTGTCAGTCGAGTTTCCCACCGTGTCAGTCAGGCTAGTATGAAGGTATCATTTCAGCATTAGTCCGTGTGATTAAGGAACACCCTGAAAATGACTTAGGATAGTAGGTCAACTCGAACCAGCATCTTCTAAATGAGAAGCCAGCACTGTACCAAGTGGTCAAGGTATGCGCCGCTAGTTCGTAGCTCGCCGCTGACGCTATCGGTTAATTTCTCGGCACAGTGTAATGGTTCAAATTCGTGATGTCTTCGGATTTCATGCCTAGTCGAAAAAATGATTACATCCACAGTATTCTGATAATCATTATTCGGCAATGAGGCATAATTTAAAGCAAATTTACCTTTGTCCATTAAAACTGGCTGTTTATGGTGTACGATAATTCTACCTTCAGATAATTATTGCCAAATTTTGTTTCAATTTCACCTTGAAATTCATTTTTTTTTTATTCGAGCTCGTACCATTTCGTTTGTAGTTTATATTCCTTTGTATTGTTTTACAATTAGTCTCTTCTATCATTCTGCAACACTTGTAAGTTTCATATTAGGGTAAATCGGATTCTGAAGGAATCGAATCCCTGTGCCCAATTGCCAATCCCTACTAGAATCACTGGAAAGTAACCAAACAATCTATTTTCATATTTCCACGGTTTTCTAAATGCTCCCATGAGTTCTCTGATTCAGTCTTAAAATACTCTCTCGGCCAGTTTATGTTGACAAAAATCATTTTTGAACCCCCAGCTCAACTTATCAAAGTCAGCCGAAACTAAATTCTCAACAACTCAATCCTTCCACGAAACAAATGTTAACATACTCATTAGAAAAGAAAGACAAAAATAAGAGTAAACAAAAGGAAACCTGTCAATTTACACTTTATATCAAAGGAGAGTGGGCACTCTGGAACAACTGCACACGCCTTAATAAAACTTTGTTCATCTTTCTTTCTCTTGAATGTCTCATTATTTTCCAATCCACGTTTCAAAAGCTTTCAATTTTCTAGCTTCATGGTTTCTTAGAATCCCAATCTTAATTTCGGATTACCAAATAATAATGTAAGTTTTGACCACTCAGATTAGTGGGGAAAAAATCTATGCGAATCTATTCCGTTGTACACTCTCACCCAATTTCTCTTCAACCGTTAATATCATTTATAATTCTTTCGAGATTAAGAAATCCTCGCCACATTCTTTCATACATATCACGGAATATATTCTCTTATTCAAATTGCCATTCACGTCATATTCCTTAAGAATTAGATGATCCACACTTCGTGTCTACTCAATTCTGTCAATGGGTCTTACAAATACTGGAACTGAATCAACATTTTGTAATACAGTGAAGTTTAGTGAAGAAACACATGTTTACGCTCGTCGTATGTTAACGATGAGGTTCATAAACAAAACTGCATATTCTGGAGCAAATAAAAATCCTAAGTTGACGAACCCAGCAGAGGTGCAGAAAACTGGCAAAATTGTGTGGAGTTGAATCTGGGGTGATCGGACTTCCTGAAGTTTTTCCAGCAACGAAAGCCTATCAAAACATTGTGTGCTGAGTGTTTCATGTAAAATTCATATCTAAACAAGCGGTACTAAAAAAATGATGGGTAGTTTTCATCATTCACTCTCCCATGATGTGTCAAATTACCCCCATTTCATTTAAGATTGAGTTGAATACAAGACGGTTGGCTACAAAGTGTCTACCCCATTGCAAGCTTTTCCCGTACCCATCTAAATGTAATGAAAATTCATGCTTGTTTGCCTCTTTTCAGTACAAAGAAATATACAGAGAAGAAACGACCTACAAGATTTAAAAAACGCTTGATTTAATCTTGCTACCTATCTTGAATTTGGACAAGAGTTACATGGATGAGGATAGCAGCTGTCCGAGATCTGTGGAAACAAAGCGGAAGGCATGCAGGACAAAAAATGACTGAATATGATGATTAAATAACCCAACTATTTTTTGTTACCTTAAACAACACTAGAAAACTCAAAACTTAACTTACCCCCTCACTCCTTCTGTTAACTTACCCCTACCTGAAAATTCTTACTGACACAGTCGTAGACCGGCAATATTCTAATGTTTCAGATTTTCCCTTTTATTAAATTTTGCTTGAACTTGCATTAATTAATTTGTAAAAATCTTCCCCCCCCCCCCCCCATGTTCAGCTCATCTGCACACACGAATTTTATTATTGCCACAAGTCAAGCCGCGATATATTTATAACTTTACACAATGCCGTTCCAAACACAACGAATTCAAAGAAACATTGCATTTCTGACTACACACTATTATAAGCAATAGTGTGATTACAACCCACTTCTTACAGAATGTTCAAATAACAAGAAAACCGAAACAATAATAATAAAAAAAATACCCACTATACTATTATTCGTGTATTATTACCTGTACAACACGAAGAAAATTCATTTTCCTCTTCCTTTACGCCCGAAATGTTAGCACATGGTCTTTGATGCTATGGCTCGAGTGCTTTATGCACGACAGTTAAAACATAGTAGTTGGTTAGTGATGCGTGAGACATTCCATGGAATGTTTGTGTAACACAAAAGAAATCAGCGAAACGTGCGTTGTAAACCGTGACGCACCATTACACACATACACTCACACATACTACATGAGTATTTAGAGCCTCTGCACGTCACCCGATGACATCTTCACTACGTGTAATAGAATGGGTCAAAGATAACGATTGGCATAGAAATACAGTCGCAGCAAACAAAGATATCACAGACGTTTGCTGATAAAACGCATGCATAAAGTAAAATGAGTATGACAAATCCAACATGCTACATTGTATACTGATGAATGATGACTATAGCAACCATTAAGCATAAAATACATTAAAAGCATAATCGAATTTTACAGCTATGGTTGCTACTTTATCTTTGATTGAGACGGTTAAATGTACAAAATATTGCAAACTACAAATATATAACATGACTAGTTGTTCAATTTGAAAAAAACCTAAAGAAATTAGGCGAAACGTCGCCGTTAATATATTTTCGTGTTGTGATATTATATCTCTGTAGTTTCCATGACGCCAACAATACGTGACGCTAAATTCTATATTTTAGTACAAAAATATATAATTTTTAAAAGCATAATAAAGCATAGTCACAAAATAAAGCATAATGCTCTGGAAACATTTTTTCAGAACTCTGTACAGAAAATTTTCAGGTATTCAACATAAGAAATCTCTTAAGAATGAGTTAATCTAAAAATGTTATAATAATAGAAACAAAAATCCAATTATTTGTAAATTTTGCGCACAAGTGTGAACGAATATTTTGACGCACTGTTAGATTTTCAAAACTTACATTTAAAAAAAAAAAGATTAAAAATATATTTTATGAAACCTTATTTCCAAAAGATTGTTGTTGACTTACGTTATATTACTTTTCCACCTAACTGTGAAGGAAATTATATAAAAAATAAGATGCCAAACTTACTGCTGCCAAAGGGAAGGAGTGCTAGGCGTACAATCGTACATATTAGTACAGTGGACTTGATGTGTAGTACTAATAATTTCACAAATAACATAATAAAGAATAATGTTGGAAAATGAAAAGGATAATTTGCAGTTGTATAAAACATAATTCTGGTTGCCCTACTGATGACTCTTCTGGACCGATAATACTTAACGAAAAGACCGAATTACCTTGCATGAGTTGCTTTGCTCCGTTTCAGAATGAAAACTAAAAAAGTGTAAAAATACATTCTGAAAAAAATTACGCTTGAGAAAAAGCAAGGAGCCAATAAGCAAAATTCCACCGGAAAACGCAAAATTCTAAACAAAGGGGGGGCGTAAGCCATAGTAAACTTTGGTAAACTTTATTTTTATGATATATGCCCAATTGAGGAAGTCCATAAATTCCATAGAAAATAGTTGCAACTGAGGAAGTATCCTGAACCTAGAAATTCGGGAGTTGCAAGTGAGGAAGTGTTGTTTTTAGGTAGATTTCGAAGAAAATATACCTATTGAGATCGGTACGATATGAAATTGTATGTTTATATATACAACACGCTAGCGGCCATAATTTTGAAGATATTTGAACCAAATTTTTATATGTTGTTTCTAGGCTTAATAGCTCGGTTAAGTTCGTTAATGAGCAAAATCGGTCGCCATATTGGATCCAAAATGGCCGCCGAACCCATTGTTGTATAGAATACACAGCCTAAACCGCTGGTACTATTAAAATCAAATTTGGCATAAAGGTACAACATCACTTTTTGATTATGAAAATGTTACCTAATGAGTTCAAAGACGCCATCTTGGATCCAAAATGGCGGACCTAAAAATCCATTTTCCACACCGTTTGAGCTAGAGATACGAAATTTGACATAAAGGTGCATTATGACGAGTAGCTTAGGGAAATATCACAACATTTGGGAAAAGTCGCCATCTTGGATCCAAAATCCCATTTTGCACACCGTTTGAGCTGGATAAATGAAATTTTACTTGAAGTTGTACTATCACAAGTAGGTCACGACAAAATAAGAAAACTTTCAAAAAGTCGTCAACTTGGATCCAAAATGGCCGCCCCAAAAACCCAATTTCCAAATCATTGAAGGTAGAGAAACGAAATTTTCAATGAAGGTGTATGACCAAGAGTAGGTTACAATAAATGGGGCAAATCTTCCCTTTGGGGGCGCAGCCAACCGTGGGAGGGTGAAGATGTACTCCGTGGTGGTGTAGTGCTGCAGGGAGATTTTGGTTAAGATAAAGGAGGCGCATCCTCTCAAAAGCACTGAAGTTGGGGGGCGAGCCCCGGCTCCCAGCGAAACTTCGAAATCTACCTCAGCCTGTAGGC
Organism: Lepisma saccharinum; assembly: GCA_022664845.1. Taxonomy (NCBI): domain Eukaryota; kingdom Metazoa; phylum Arthropoda; class Insecta; order Zygentoma; family Lepismatidae; genus Lepisma; species Lepisma saccharinum. The sequence goes on along the minus strand of JAGDQP010000554.1, from coordinate 26,894 downwards.
CTACCGAAAGGGACTTTTTAGATTTGAGATGTTATCTCTATTGCTATCCCCTTACTTGCTGTGAGTCATTAATTCCGCAGCTCATCAAATGTTTCACTAAGAGACGTCAAAATCGAGGTCAAAGACGTTACTGTTCCACCAGGTTCCTCAACCGCCAGTATTTGTTTTTCCCAAGTTCCAAAACTTTTATTTGATTTTTTTCAAGCTAGTTTCAGTGGTTTCTTTCATAACAATATATGTGTAGTACATTATTTCTGTAATTGATATCTTTTTAATTGTCTATCTCTTCCCAGCGCTGACTATGTTCATTAGTACTATATCGGATTTCTGTCTGCTTTGCCCTAGATTTCTAATAATATAAAATGGGTTTCCTCTGACAACCTTCTTCTCTAATTCAGTGCTTATTTCAAATTCTCATTTCACTATCCTACGATCACTCGAGATTTCGAAACTGTTTAGAACAGAGTTCGAAACTGTTCTGCACCAAATTTTTCATGGCTGCTTATTACACTATGAGTGTGGTCCCAACATACTAAGGCAGCCAGAAAGTAAAGTTCCCTAATTAATATATACTTTTATATGTCAAACATTAGGCGGCTTTTTCGCTAGTTCAAGAGAAGCTACTACATTAATTTTAAGGAATGAGACCTTGATATACAGTAAAATCACTAACTGGTGCACCGCGGTGCCAAGAAATATGAATTGTTGGCAAGCAATTATGAGTTGTTTACATAATTTTCTCGTTACAACTTATTACAAAGTTTAATGGATGTGTCAAGGAATCAGCAAATTCTGAATTAGAATTCAGAATATTCCACGCGAAACTTTTAATCTACTAATTACACAGGTACTACGTTGATAATATACTGAAAACGTATGTCCAAACATGGTACACATAAAAAACGATGTCATATTCTAGTTCTTAACACACACACACACACATACCGCCCCGTCGTTCTAGTGGTACGGATTGAGGGGTCCCGAGTTCCATTCACGGCGCTGCCAAGGATTTTTTTCTAAGGCATTTTGGTCTGGAACGGTGCCCATCGTGCAATTGGGGAGCTGCTATGAATAAAATATAGTAACGATCACAGTGAGAGTTCAAGCTCAACTCTCCCAACCCGTCTGGTCAGCGTGGGGGCAGTAGACCAATCTCCTCCCACCGGGGAGAGGCTTCATCCAGTATTGGATCGAATATGAAATAAATAGAAGATGTAAAATGGCGTGGAGTTCGTTTGGAAGACTACACTTTATTTTCAAAAGCAAACTACTAATGTGTCTGAAGCGTAAAGTTTATAATCAATGTGTCTTACCCGTGATGATGTACGACTGTGAAACTTGGACATTGAATGCGCAAACGATTCAAAGATTGAGAGTCACACAAAGAGCAAGAGAGAGATGCATGCTAGGAATAACCAGGAGGGCCAGGAAGACAAATGAATTGATTCGCGCACAAACAATGGTAGAGGATGTAATCAATACTGCGAAGAAGCTGAAGTGGAGATGGGCCGGTCACGTAGCTAGACGAACAGATGGAAGATGGACGACAAATATACTACAGTGGATTCCTAGAGAAAAGAACGACGTCCGAATGCAAGATGGGTAGATGAAATCAAGCGTTTTTCAGGGGCTACATGGATGAGGATAGCAGCAGACCGAAATATGTGGAAAGAAAAGGGGGAAGCCTTCATCCAGCAGTGGATAGGAAACGGCTGAATATTATATATATATATATATATAAATAAAGATATCAGTAAGTAGGCATCAGTAAATTTTTTACCCCCCGCCCTAGGAAAAGCTGAAATGACGGGCCTGATTATTTATTATTATATTAAATTGATGAAAATAGCCCATATTTTCATGACGTTAGCCTTCCAAATTTTGAAAAAATCGTATTCTTAACTACATCTACATATGAAGCAAATTGTAAAATATTCAATTATTTACTGGGTCTTGGATCGTATTAAACTGCTCTAGTTTAGTTAAGAAAACGTTATCTTCCATAATGAAACCAGTTTGGGCAACTTGCCTCAGGCAAGTTCAATCTGTTCCTCAGTTGGGACTAAGTTTTGCGAACGCACTCTTCTGTAAAAATATACTTCCTCAGTTGGGACAACACCATTTTTATATGGGCTAGTCTAGTATCTTTGGACTTCGGTCCGTCACGATTCGCCCTCTAGCCATTAAAATCCACACCCATGCCCCTACCGGGACTCGAACCCGAGACCTTCGAGTCGTTGGCCTACCGCCGTAGACGCCTGCTTACTCGGCAGGCTCTCCGCTTCCTGCCTTCATATATTCATGAATTTTTCAATGGCAGCAGTCAGTCCAGTTTCGCTTTTCGATATAGGTCACTGCTAGTGATAAGCAAAAGCAAGACCAAGCAGCATCGGTATCCCTGGTCTTTGTCTTGCTTGCAAGAGTCTTGCAAGTTTTGCTTTTAAGAAATTTTACACCGGATATAGGAAATAGTAAAATCTATGCGTATTATTGCCTGCATCAATGCGTCAGTAGTAACGGAAATATGTTTTTATGTATTGTTTGTCTTCATGTAAGTGTACAGAATAAAACTACCGAAGTTCAATTTTGCTTTAATTTGGACTTCACTAATATTTTATTATTTTACTTTTAGTTTACTTGCTGTTTTAGGTACACAACTATGTTTCGTAAGCTTTGACAGAATGCAATAATGGGTTATCGAAAATGATGTCCAAAGTAATTCAGACATTGAAGTTCTTACCTTGTAACTGTCCATAGAATTGTGCTCTGTCATCTTCTAGTCACTGTGCCAATTATTTATCATTCTCCGTGCTCCAGGTAAATTCCAAAGTAAGACAAAACATACACGGATATTGGGTTTAACTAAAAATTAGTATTGTTGTTTTCGTAAGAAGCACTCATGTCCACAAACCCAGACAATTGACGATAATGAGACTAATCATGGCTCAAGCGAGCTCTGGCAGAAGAGTGATAGAAAGTATAATTACTTAGATATTTGAATTTATTTAAGCCTAACAGACATGTATGGCTTAAGGCTTGGGACAACAATGGGAAAGTTAGTGGCCAAGGCTTTGAATTAAGGTACCATCCCAGCATTCGCCTGGTGGGACGGAGGAAAACTCTAGAAAACCTCAGCCAGGATGGCTCGGTAAAATTACTTACGAGTTTGTGGGCCAATACTTTTCTGTTGAACAAATGTATCAAAGTAAACCTGCTGAATTTGAAGCATTTATGTGCTCAATACAAGCTCACACGCCTGTTACCTCTAGCTTGCTCTAAGTAACTTTTGCGTTGCATCCAAAACCATAGCCCACATCTAGTAATATTCCTCCCGACTCTATCTGCAAGTGACAAACAATTACCAAGTGTACTGCAAAAACTGTTGTTTTATTCATACTCAGTTCTCCGTAGCATAACACATAAAACAGAACTCAGTTTTCAGTAACACATATCAACAGACATTTTATAAAATCGACTAGTAGCTTAGAACACAAAGACTTGGTTACACATTACAGACTCCGAACTGACCATAATTCACCTTTATCTGAATCAATAGATCATACCACGACAAACCCAACATCAGAAAAGCCAGGACATCAGACTTCCTTTGCCCTTTATCCAAATTATCCTTAACAAACTTTTTCCTTCTATAATAAGTTTAGTGTACAATGTAAAGTTAGTTTAGTTAAAGAAGAATTTCGATCCGTGTCAGGAGCTGTGGGCTTGTTAGACTTTATGGTTCAAAATAGCTTGGAGAACGTTTAGTGCATCTTCAAAGCTTCTAAACTGATATTAACAATACGAATAACAGTCACACAAATTTGTAGCCCCGAAAAATTGTAACAAACTATCATATTCTATCTTTAATATTAGCTATAGCTACAATTGTCTGTTTTCTCAAAATTGAAACTGACTGACTAACGTCTCTGTATTTGATAATCTGTACACTTCTTCTTTTGTGTATAGGTTACATAATTTAACCATACTTTGATTGATTGTGACCAAGGGCGCCCATCAGGGGGGCGCTTGCCCCCCCCCCCCCCTAGCCAGAGACTATGCAAGATAGAAAGCAAAAATAAATATTTTTATTTTATTTATTTATTGTCAAATGTCAACGCAATTAGAGTGTCGATATTTAAAATGCTCATTTCTATTACAATATTTCTAAATGCTTTGGAAGACGAAAACATATCACATATATCAAATTCGATGGAAGTTCTACATATTTCATTGTAAGTAGTACATATTCTCCAGATTGGTGACTTCGTCATTATATTGTCCTTGCCTTCTCGCAGTGGAAGAGACCAGTGTTGTCTAGGCGAGTTTTTAATGACAGGACACGAAACTGTAACAATGATACTAAGTCTGTGCAGTCTAAGCCATTCTGAATTATATTCCTAAGATATAACAGAGTAGAAATGCTACGTCTTTGCTCTAACGAACTAATGTAGAAACGTTTTTAAACTTTCTTCCTATCCTTATTACAAATCCTAGCATTCTAAAAGCTTCATTTGTAATATTTGTTATGTGACTGTTAAACGTTAATTTCATATCAAACATGGCACCAAAATCTTTAACTACGTCGGGCTTACTTAATGCATACTTATGAATTTAATACTCGTAATTAAATCTATAAATCGTTTTATTTCTACTGAATAATAAAACTTCGTATTGACTGGAAGTTGATTGATAGCGCACCAGTTAGTGAAGTTGTCTAAACTATGCTGTAGTTTTATGGCTTCTTCCATGGAATTAATTTTAGTATGTATTTGAGGTCATCTGAAAATAGTACTTTTTCATTATCTGGTATGAATTCCGGTAGGTCATTAATTAACAAGAGGAACAACAACGGTCCAAGATTCGAGCCTTGCGGGACTCTTGACAGTACTGTATATTGATTTGTATTCCTTAAATATAACAGACTGTCTGCAATTAAATAAGGGCACATGAACCTAATAGAGGATGGAGAGAAGTGATGGTGATTTATTCTACCTAGTACTACATGGTGATGAACTCCGTTAAACGCCTTTTCAAAGTTAATATAAATCGCATCAACTTGCTTTTCTTCGTCCAACGAGTTTTCAGTGAAATCTGTAACAATTGCAAGATTCGTTACCGTGGACTTTTGTGAAACAAAGTCATTTTGTTTAGTTAAGATAACTGGCTTCGTTGATATACAATCTGTCTGTTCAGAGACTTTTGCAAAGATTGGTAAGATTGCTATAGGTCTGTGGTTATTTTCTCGTCTGTCGCTTGTTTTAGATATAGGACAAACTAAAGCAGAATTCCATTTGTTAGGGAAAATACATGTTCTTACTGTCAAGTTGAACGCAATCAATAGGGGATATTTAAATATATAAATACATCCTTTGGCTATGTAGGAGGGTATGCCATCAGATCTAACTGTCGTTTTGGATTTTGGATTCTTGATGGCCTTTTCTATTTCATTCAAATGTATTTGGTCAACAGACAATATTACAATTTCTTTGTAATCCCTAGAACTATTATAAAAATTACTGAACGGTTGAGAAGAGGATACAAATAGTGATTGGGAATACTCTGCATGCAAACGTATTATCCCGACCTTAAATTTTAATACATTTTTGGGGGAAGATGTTTTGTTTTCAATAAATTCCCAGTTGACCTGCATCATCATTGATATCATTTTCAGAATTTGATATAGAGGTCTTATAGGCTATTTTTTTATGTCTTTCTTGACTTACCTACGTAATCGAACAAATTCCTAATAGTAGGGTTTTGAATTTTCGATTTTGTATGTAGACTTTATATGATAAATTTTTTAACCTTGAATTTCCTAATAATGTGTTTAGTAATCCAGGACGGATAATTTGGAACAGATTTTCTTTTCCAAGACACACACTTGACAAATATTTCATAAACAATATCATAACGTTTACTAAGTCATTAATTTTATTATACTCTTTTAAGAGGGCTACTCGCTCCAGTCCCCCCACTTTAAACATTTCTCAAAATATTTCAAACACTAAGAGTACTATCAAAAATATAAATTCATGCCGCACTAGAACTTACAAATTACTATGAAATGCAATGGACAGCGATCTGGAAATCTTGTCAATTGATGAGTGCTTAGACTTCAATTAAATAATGACGTCATAATCTTTGAAAACGTATCACTCATTAATGGACAAGATCTCGAGATCGCTGTCCATTGCATTTCATAGTAATTTGTAAGTTCTAGTGCGCCATGAATTTACATTTTTGATAATACTCTTAGTTTTTTAAATATTTTAAAAAATGTTAAAACTGGGAGGGTTGGAGCGAGGAGCCCTCTTAAGCCTTCCCAATCAACTTCCAGTATACTTTGAGGTAGGTTTAATGTACTTCATAACATGGTTCTTTTTAAGTTTTTTTGGCCACAATTTAGTAAATATTCTCGTGATTAACCTGTTGATAACTTTTAGTATATCATAGAAAAACTGTCGCTTTATCATTGCCCCCCCCCCCCTCTGAAAATAAGATGGGCGTCCTTGATTGTGACTGATTAGCTATCCAATACTCTCTCACACAGTGAAAGTTAAGGCCCGCAGCCAGGCTCCCGTAAATTTTCCTTGCCGCATTACGAATAATTAATTTTATGTATGTTTCGTACGCCCAAGCTCTTCCAGTTTTTTTTCTGGTGGCGGGCTTGAGTGCAATACCCAGTGGAGACAACCAACGGCCGCCACTGACAATCTAAACAAACAATTTTATATCTGAAATCGTTGTCAGACTCCCATAATTTCTCTTGACTTACGACGATGCCATCTATCTTTTAACAAGGATGTATCTATCCTAGTCATACTTCTCCATTCCCCCAGATACCAATCATCTATGTCATGCTTGTAACAGTCTCGGTGGATACTTCGTAAAATAACTGCAATGTAACGTACTTTACCTAGCCAATCAATAGTCGTATAACAGATATTTAATTACTTTCATATACCCGATTATACATATACAGTGGCCTACATCAGTATTGGAAAAAAGCGATTTTTGCCTTAAACATTACTACAATTCTGTGTACAGGGTGGTTCACGAAATCTGTAACAGGGCTGTAACTCAGCTCCTAGTGCACAGAAAACTTTGAAACAAAAAATGTTAACACCAAACTGCATGTGCATAATCACGTGGTGATGCTTCTGAAATAAGAGGCGTCTTGGAAATACTTCTACAGGGAATGGGGGGGGGGGGGTCAACTTCAAAATTTTAAATGGCAACAAGGGTTATTTTGCCCCCATTGAAACAATCGCTAAATATTGAACAACTTTTAGACGAAACACTTTCGATAGCTCATACTATTTGGTAGCTACAAGACCTAATTGGTGGTCGAAATTAACATGGTGTAGAGGGTTTTCGGGACTTTTGGATGCTGTAACTAAAAAATAGCAAATAAAGGTTCCAAACTAAAGTGAAATACTAAATGGGATATGCGAAATCAAAGGGTGAAAATTCCAAAAACAGGGGGTGGGGAATACTGTTACGGGGAGGGGGCAACTTCAAAATTTTAAATAGAAACAATAATTGATTTTGCTCCCTTTGAAATAAACATTAAATTTTGAAGAACTTTCATAGGAAACATTTTTAAAGGTCTTCAGTTACAAAAGCTCCTTGGTGGGGCCGCGGTAGCTAAATGGTATAGGGTCGTCAGTTCGATCCCAGCTTGTGCCATGTAGGCTTTGTGGTGGACAAACACCATGTGCGTGGGTTTTCTCGGAGCTCTCCTGTTTCCTCCCATTTTCTTCATTCCACCAATTCATCCTATCATTATTCATCCGGCCTGAGCCAAAAGTTGCCTAAAGCCCTTTAAAAAACTAATTTAAGGCTACTTGGTAAGTTAACTGTTGACCTACCAATTAACTCTTGTAATTGCCAAAAGTTACGAGATATTAAACAATGTTTCAACTGAAAGTTGTTAAAAAAAATAATGTTTGTTTCAAAGAAAGCAAAATCAACCAGTTTCTATTTTAAGTTTTGAAGTTGCCCGTCCGTTGAGGTATTCCCGATGCGCCACTGATTTCAGAAGCATCACCACATGATTTCGCACATGCACTTTGGTATGAACATCTTTTGTTTCAAAGATTTCTGTGCACTAGGAGCTGAGTTATGGTCCTGTTACGGATTCCGTGAACCACCCTGTATATTAAATTTAACAAACTTAATTGTAATACAAATTTATTTCACTTAAATAATAATTTCAACTGGAAATCAAAACTTACATGTAATTTATAAGAATTTACAAAGGAAAACAATTTTGCAGTTCGACAAATGTATTAGAACACCGTGTACTCAAGTAATTCAAAACCCTGTATAAGCAATTTTTCTCCACGTAACGCTTGAAAATGTTTTTTGCATTGAATGAACATGTTTCTTAGTCAATCCTGAACCTATTCAGGCCATTCTCTCATAAGGATCTCCTCCAGTTCTTTTCTGGTCCTGGTTTTATGTTATCTGCCCCTGTTTCTGGATTCACTCCATCTTTTCTCGATTGTATATTAATGAGAACTCCTAGATATAGTGTTCAAAGTATAAGATGTTCCATACAATCCACTGCGAGACAATTTTTGCACTGTGTCTCGGTTCATTGTCTTGCTGGAAATAAAAAGCATATCTTCTGAGTCCAATTTCTCTTCACATTTTCTTAAGATATGCCTGTAAAATGTATTTAAATCCAAAACGTAACCACCGTCTCTTCTATAAATACAATTACACCATTTGATACTATACAACCCCACACCATTGCACTCTGCTACAGTGTTTTGAGGATCCCATTCTGTAAGTCAGTTCTAGCTCACGCGTTGTCCATCTGCTGGATAGTGAATACACGATCCTTTACATAAGAAAAAAAAAACAAAAAACATTTACACCCATTGCACAATTTTTCAAACTATGATACACATAGAAGTAACATTATTTACATGACTGCTATATTTTCTCTTAAAATCAGTAAATTTTACTCTACCCGTGCAAAGTACATTTCATTACGAACACTTACTTTTCAAGCTTGGCAAACAATAGTATACTAACTTTTAGTATAGATCGCTCTCCACGCTGAGTTCAAATTAAATAAAAGCAAAGAAACACTTTCTCGTACACTCTGAAAACAGATTCATAAAATTTATGAATTTGCGTTGATATTTGAAATCGTATTTCACAATCAGTTCTACGTACTTTTGGAATGGAATATACAGCTTGACCTACCATGTTCAAATGAAATGGGACCGAAACTATCCATAGTTCCCTAAATCAAGCAACTTCACTTTGGACCTCACACTTTGCGGCGGAGCATTAGCATCGATTCTTCTGGAACAGAGTTCGTTTCCTTCTATCCATTATAACCGTCCTCATCATCTGTATCTTCCTTCTCCTATCTAAAGTAATATGTCGAAGTAGGATATAAATCAATCAAGTACTTCCAATAGGTAACTGATAAAAAGCTCCATAAAAATATATTTTTCTAAAAGAGCCTAGCATTGCATCAACTGTTTCCTTACGTGGTTTTTGCTCTAGTAATCATAAATCAAGACCTCCTGTAGTGACTGCGCCATATACAGTACGGTGACGTAACCAACTTCTATGTTGGGGAGTATCTAAACGCCACCCCATCTATGTGCTTCAGTGGAGGACGATATAGTTGGGAGCTAAGTTGAGCTGGATAAATGTATTGATGGTACTAAAATAGTAACAAATAATCAAATATTACACTTTATGCTACTAAATACGTAATTTAATATGCGCTTTAAATACCGCACTAGCCATTGAAAACCATACGTATTGCTGCTGTTCCATGACATGGACAAACTCTGTTCCAGAAGAATCGATGCTAATGCTCCGCCGCAAAGTGTGAGGTCCAAAGTGAAGTTGCTTGATTTAGGGAACTATGGATAGTTTTGGTCCCATTTCATTTGAACATGGTAGGTCAGGCTGTATATTTCATTCCAAAAGTACGTAGAACTGATTGTGAAATACGATTTCAAATATCAACGCAAATTCATAAATTTTATGAATCTGTTTTCAGAGTGTACTGTACGAGAAAGTGTTTCTTTGCTTTTATTTAATTTGAATAAAACTGCGAATTACCCAATCGTTCTAATTCTTTCTTTGAACAAACGCACACCAGAAGTTCCGTATACAGCAGTGGACATTACCCTGCAACGTCTTTGCTTTACAAAATCAGTACATTAAATCTACTTCGAAGCCACAATGAGAACAGATCCATAAAATCGCGGACGATGAACAATAGAATCACAGATCACATACTAATAACTTTTCTTTTATTCTATTTTTAACTCATGCGTTGTCCATCTGCTTGAACTAATGCCAGGATTCCATGAAGGAAATAATTCCCAAATAAAGCAAATCAGAAAAGAAAGTTATCAGTTTCTAAACGTATTTTATATATACATACCTCGGTCTGATGCTATCCTCATCCACGTAGCTCTTGAAAAACGCTTGATTTCATCTACCCATCTTGCATTTGGACGTCGTCTCGGTCGTTTCTTTTCTCTAGGAATCCAATGTAGTATATTTGTTGTCCATCTGTTCGTCTAGCTATGTGAGCGGCCATCTCCACTTCATCATCTTCGCAGTCTTTGATCATATCTTCTACCTCTGTTTGTGCGCGAATCCATTAATTTGTCTTCCTGCCCCTCCTAGTTATCCCTAGCATGCATCTCTCCATTTCTCTTTGTGTGACTCATTCTTTGAGTCGTTTGCGCACTCAATGTCCAAGTTTCACAGCAATATATCCTTACAGGTAAGACACATTGGTAGTTTCCTTTTCAAAATAAAGTGTAGTCTTCCAAAAGAACTCCACGCCATTTTACATCATCTATTTATTTCATCAGTCAACTTGGCATTCGAAGTTTTTAGCTGGCCTAGGTAAACATACTCATCAAATATGCCTATTGTCTCTCCGCTAACCTTTATTTGCTTCTTTGCAGCATGTTGATTGCACATTACTTTTGTTTTATTTAAAATCATTTTAAGGTCTATTTTCGAATTTTCATTATACAGCTCTTCCATTCTGGTTTGTAGTTCTTCTGCACTTGAAGCAAACAGGACTATATCATCAGCGAACCGTAGGTGATGAAGATATTCGCCATTAATTTTAAATCAAACTTCATCCCAGTTTAAATTTTCAAACACTGTCTCCAGGACCGCAAACAACAGTCTTGGAGAAATTGAATCTCCTTAGCTTACCCCTTTTCCAACTTTAAAATTTTCACTTTCTTGATGGAGTCTAATGACAGTGACGTCCCGTATTAACGTTCACAGGAGCACGTGAACTGCCAACTATTTTAGAATTATTATTATTATTTTCGTTTCAGATTGTGTTTCTTATCGAAAGATTTAAAACATACCACATTTTAAATTGTTACACTGAGGCATAGGTATACAGTTCGTTTATCAAGTTGTTATTACTCTCCAATTTGTTTCCAGTTCACATTTCGTTTGTGAACGCGTTGCCCCATATGCGCTTAACTGGCGTTAGGCCTAACTTATAACATTGTGTATATGGGACCTCGGCGTGCACAATCCTAGAGTGAACGAAGATAGCAGAAGAACAGGGCTGAGCACTGTTGCTAACTCTCCTTGGTTTTTCCACCCGTTCTCGTGTTTAAAATGTAATCAAATCTTCTGGCAGAAGCAAGGATAAACGTTCATTGCATACCAAAATCACAATATACACAATAAATCGTTTATGGACGAATATATTAAACGCTTAAATAACATAATGTTGCATCTCTATTTACATAAAATTGTTTGAGTTCCAGTATCAGTAATAAACGAAGAGCTAATTAACAGTATGAAGCAGTTTGCAACATTACGTAACCAATAAACAACTTTTTTTTTTTTTAGTGTGTCGTGCGAGAGATTGAAGGGATTTTCGGAACTGATTTGTTCGTTTCGTCATTAAAGATTTATTAAGAGAAAAGGAGGCATTTTATAAAACATGTATTTTTCAACATATTCCATTGCATAATAAACTCTCAATCTTTTGCGCTTAACTATCTTTAAGGAAGCAATTTAGGGCAAAGAGGCCACTCCTAACCCCCTCATACCTAAAAGTGCAAGAAGTAGATAAGGAAGTGAAAGGTACATATCGTCGCACTTTTAATAGTGATTTGTACAAAAAGCGCAAGTGGATTAAGGGTGTGACGTAAAAATGGCATTGTTTTGTTTTCCCTGTCTGTTCTTTGAAGGGGATTCCCAGTGGACTCGAACAGGTTCTACGAAACTCCTCAAAATCATGGTAACAATTCCGATGTCCACTTCAGAAGCAGAAAAATGTTTTTCAACATTAAAGCGTATTAAGACTTTTCTAAGAAATACGATGACACAAGTTCGTCTGAGCGCCCTGGCAATGCTATCCATTGAAAAGCAGTTGCTAAGGAAAATGCAGGACTTAAACCAAAGAGTTATAGATAAGTTTGGTGCCCAGAAAAACAGAACAATGGACTTCATATACAAATAAAGGTAAGAAGGATATATTTAATTTCTTCTTCTTATTATTATTATTTTGTGAATGTATTTACTATGAAATACAATTTTCAATTGTATACTCTCGTGGAAAACTGCTCTGAGATACATTCGTCGCTGCACCGTCGAGCTTTCGAACCTGCATGCCTCAAAAAGCGAGATAATTCCTTAGCAGTCCAACCACTTATTTTTGTGTGGAGTTCCTTTTTTTTCTTAACTCAGTATATAGTGTAAATAGGTTATGGAGATCTATAGTTCTATTTTCTACTTAACACATTGAGAAATGGTTTCAGGCTATCGAACGATGTGTTTCTTGTTCTCGTACTTTCTTCGTTGCTCTTTGGAGCAGAGATTCTGCCAGGACTTTCAGTTTTTCGGGTTTTAAATAAAAATTGAGAGGGTGTACCTGAAATTTTGCACGGTTTTTATTATTTTTTACCGTAAAAATTCATATTTGGGATACGCTCAATAATTTTGGGGGTGACACCCCCGAAAAGGGGGTCTGGCGGAATCACTGGTTGTGAACTAACAACTTTCAAGCCCACGAGACGCCACTGTCTAATGACAGATGTAGCAGTCTAGTAAATGTTTCGCAGTAACGTGATGTATGCACTTTCGATGTTCAAGTGATGCTTTGATGTTCAAGTGATTTAAGTACTGCTGCCAAGGAAACCGAATCGATAGCTTTTTCAAAATCTATGAATCTCAGACAGAGTGGAAGTTCATATTAATTAGGCCTTTCCTTAGCTTCATTCAATGTTTCTGTGTGGTCCATTGTACCAAATCCACGACAAAATCCGGATTGTCCCCTTTCCTGGTTAAAATCTAAGTCTCGTTGAATACGATTCAAAATAACTTTGGTGAACATTTTATACAAAACTGACAGTAAACTAATGGATCTGTAGTCCCCGACGCGTTCTTTGTCCCCTTTCTTGTACAACAAAATAATTACAGCATTATTCTAACTTGACGATATCTCTCTCTTCCTCAGGCACAATGAGAATAATTTGGCAAGTTTCTCTTTCATCTTTTCACCTCCCATTTAAACATATCTGTTGTGAGTTCATCATCTTCTGGCGATTTTCCGCTGTTCATCCCCGAAGTACTTTATCCACTTCTTTCATTGCGTCTGGGACATCTACATCACTTTCTTAAATATATAAAATGATAAAACAGGTTGAAAAAACTGATACTTACTTGGTAGATTCGTGAGACAGGTGTACAATAACATCACAAACACAATAGAAAAGCAGTACGTTACCTTCGCACTTTCTTCTCCACTTGGTGTTTTCTCCGTCACATCTAGTCATTTTCCCGCCTTCATAACCTGGCCACACTGTCACCTTGCATCTGTTTACAATATGGCGTTTCCTTAACACCAGTCCCGCACCTGTCCGCTCTGACCATTTTTTCTCCTACCAGTTGAAAACGCAAAACGCTTTTGCGAAACATATTGCTCTTCTATTGTGTTTGTGATGTTATTGTACACCTGT
>JAGDQP010000554.1:0-12500 GCA_022664845.1 Lepisma saccharinum | reverse complement strand
ATATATATATATATATATGATTTCTGGAACAAAGTTCCATGGTGACATGAGAGCAAATTGAACAAATACTGATTAGTGTGCAGAAGATACACCACACAAAAGGACCCTCAAACATGATTGGCACTTTCGAATACGGAGGAGCACGTGCCATGGTGTGGGGTTGTATACTTTCTAATAGTGTACTTGTATTTATAGAATACACAATGAGTAAATTTAATTTTGAATGAATTTTCCAGGAAAGTGCTGAGAAACCGAAAATATAGTAAGATATCGCTGGTCTTAAAATACACTAAACTGAACTAATGGTCATGATGTAGGAGAAAATTGCTTCTGACCTTTACTTATTTTTTATCTTATTGATACTGCAATACATAATTATCTTTATATATCTAATCTAATATTAAGAAATCCATGCACTTCTGATGACGAAGTAAAAATTTTTTCTTCTTCACTGATAATATACTGAACCCTTACACTGCTTTAATGTTTCTTGTGTATAAAAGAAATACCACATGCCTCTTAAGGCGCTATTAAACTATACATCTTGCTCGACGAGTTTGCTGTCGACGAAGCTCGATTATACTTTGTGCTACTACATTATCGAGCTTGCTGATCAGCTTCCTCGACGAGCTAGCTCGTCAGTGTAAGGCGCTATTACACTGTCGAGCTTCCTAGAGGAGGAAACTCGGGGGGGCAAAGTGATCAGCAAGCTCGACAGTGTAACAGAACCCTTATACCGTGAAGCTCACTTACACGCAGGTCAGTATGGCACCAGTGCAAAACGATATTTTCTAATTTAAAAAATTCAACAACTCGGACATAAAATCTTTCTACGGTCATAAATCACAAATTCTGTCCCTATATCGTTTGAAGTACGTCAAATTCTGAAATTAAGCTCACAAGCAAATATATTGATGGAGCAGAAAAGAATTACATATTTTTTTTCTTCCATCATAATTAGAATGTCCAACTATGTCCACATGCAAACTTTGACTACTCGAGCGCAATTACTTTGGGAGATATCGATGATATAAAAGTCAAAAACTGCCTGTGGAAAGTGATTAAAAAGTGTGAAAATACCCTTTTGTTTTTAAATTGCTGTCAGAAGTATCATAAATATAGCGACAAATTGTTCTTTACAAATATTGGCAAAGACCAAATTTCTGCATTCAAACATTAAAAAAGGAAATAATTTATAGCATTATGCACTTACAAACTACTCGTTTTGTATGATAAACTGGAAGAACTAAACGGAAGTATTGATATCTGTTTAATGCTGGAACCGCAGAAAATAAGTAAAATATGATATGTTGAGTTTGGGACAGTGATGGATGAGTGACTGTATAACCACGCACACACTACTTTTCCCCGCAAGTACGAAAATGGGAGTCGGGAACAGCCAATCAACGTACAATCCTTGCCCAGGATTACGTGAGCAATGCCAAGGTCAGCATTGAGTAACCAGCAGTGGAATATTCCTCTAAATGAACTTAAAGCTAAAAGTTAACTTTCTGCTGCTCCTCTGGATTTTGTCATCAGACTCGTAAAAATGTCCACCGTTAGAACGAAAAGAATGTTTGCAAGACCCTCTTCAAAACGTTCAACAGTCCACTCACTCCATATTTCACACACATCTTTTTTTAACTACTCGCACTTTTTTCCACGTGTACAAAATGGATTATGCCTCCCACTAGAAACAGTTTATAAATTAACAGAAGAGATAGAAAGTTATAGCGTTTCCTTAATTGTTTAGGTATGTTACGTAAAGCTAGTCATATCAAAACTTATGAATTTAATAGGAGAAGGGATTCTTCAGCAGGAAAAAAGTATACATAGATAAAACGAACTTACAGACTCACTTGACATATTTCATCTAGCACTAATAAACAAACTTCTTAAGGCTGTTACAAAACAAATAGTAATACATATTTCCAGAACGAAAAGAGTTAATCTACATACGAAGGTACTATTGATTTAATCAAAGAGATGGACCATGAGTTCAATCAGGGTCTGTGAACAATACATCTGTATCCCTCTCGTCAATATCTAACGTTTGAACTAGCTGTTTCTTGAGGTAAAAATATGTAAATAAACAATCTGTCTGAAGTTCTCAAATAACAATAATAATAATGTATTTATTTACGTGCTGTAACAGCTTAATAAGCTCATATAGCACGGTAGGAATACATAAAAATACAGAACAGTCAAATACAGAATATCATATAGAGTACAGAGGATACATGAGTACATGTAAAAAATATGATGTAAAAATATAATTCAAAACAAGGAATGAAATAATTACACAGTACTGTAATAATACGAGGTAATCAATATAATACAGAGTAAAAATATACTTAACTACTTAACTTATTGTAGTTCTTTAACATCCTAGGTAGGAGGATGCTCATAGTTTTTCTTTCGGTTTCTAATGAATTGAAATTTCTGTTAAAATGTGTGGGCACTCATCTACTCGAAAATATCAGGATACAACTACTACTGATTCTATTCTCCAAAAGATTCTCTATAAACTCTTTGTTCATGTTTTTTTTTTTTGTTTTTTTTTTTAAACACAAAGGTTCTAGTTTATAAACCGTGCACCAATATTCGTAATCGTGAGCATATTATTTTCTAGTTTTATGAAACATTTTTGTACCCTTTCTATTCTTATATCATATTTGGTGTGGGGATACCATATAAGTACCGCAAACTCTAGGTTAACTCTGTTAATAACTCATTCCATTGACTAAAAATATATCCTATTAATTTTTTGCAATACATTATGATTGCACTCATATGCTGGCTAAAACGTACATTTTCTTCAAAAATGACACGAAGATCGTGAATAATAGAGGTTTAACTGATTCTTTTACTCATAATGGTGCAAGAAGACACCAGATAATTAGTTTTATGAGTAAAAGTAATATGCTTAGTTTTATTGACATTCATTACCATTTTATTAATACTATACCATTTTTCGATCTCATCGTTGTCCTTTTGCAATTTTATTACATGATGATTATTTGTATAGATCCCAACAGTTTGAGATCATCGGCATGCAGCAAGGCATACAGCATATTTTACCTTTGTGCTTAATGTCATTTATGTATAAGTTGAGCAATAATGGTCCCAAAGGGGACCCTTGTGGAATTCCATTGCGAATAATGACTGCTGAAGATATAGCTCCATTAAATTTGACCTGAAAAGATCTATTTAATAAATAGCTCTGTTACCACTTTACATACAAAGGTGTTAATCCTAGCCTAGTCAGTTTTTCAGTTAGTAGAGAGTGATTTATTGAGTCAAACGCTTTGGACATGTCAAAGTAAATTACATCACATTGTATTTTGTTGGCTATACACTCCTGTATGTAACTAGTAGCATGACACAAATTTGTAACAACTGACTTAGCAGGTGTGAAGCCGTGTTGATTATCGTATAACAGTGCCTTCAAGTTAAAGTGTAAGTGGTCAGCTATGATCATTTCAAAGGTGCGCGCAAAACCATTTAAAATCGAGATCGGGCGATAATTGTCTAGTTCAGTATCAATACCTCTTTTATGCATATGTATTATACTTGCTAATTTTCACATTTCAGGGTAGTCGGCTTGTTGCAACGCTAAGTTATAGTTGTGAGAAGTGGACTTACTGCAGGCCTTTATTACAAAATCGAGCATCTTGTCATTACCGACGGATGATCTTGGTTTTAATTTTTTGATAACTTTCAAAACATCTGCAGCTGCAATCACCGGAATGCCAATGCTATTGGGGTTCGGAATTTCTGTTGTGTTCAACTTCTAATTATCACTATTCATAGTGAAATTATGCACGAAGTGATCTTGGAAACCATCAGCGATTTGATTATTATCAGTATATCCCTTGCTTCCAATGTTTATACATGTTTCTTTTTGTATTGGTAAAATGGCACCAGAAATAACTCGAGTTGCTACGTATACTTTCCTCAACAGATTCTTTATTCACTATACTTCTTAAACATACATATTTTTCATGCCGTACAGGGTCTTCTGTCTGTCTGAACTTAATGTAATATCTTGCTTTCTTATTAATTTCTTTAATCGTTTAGCCATCCATGGATCACTATACCTGCTGACATTATTACAACTAATGCTCTTCTTAGGTACATTTCTATCCAAGGCTTTGATATATAAATTTGTATAACCAATACACATACCCTTGCACATTGGTGGAATTTTGTAACCTTACATTATTTTCAAGCAGAATGAAGTCTCGAAACAAACCATCAAAATTCCCCTGTTGGAAGCAATATGTTTCTTCTGTTATTGTTGGCTTAAATGGATATTTATACGAGTTCGTGACAGTTCAAACAAACAAACAAAATACATAAGGAGGATGAATCGATTCGAGTTTAACCAAAGAATGCACCCTTGTACAGATGGTACCATTCTTGATATTTGTTAATACCAAGTCAAGCACTCGAGTTGTCGTTAATAATATTAATAATAATGTAGCAAGGAGAAAAGTTATTACTATTTTATTATTTAAATTAGATTTAATAAATTTAATGAAAATAATCTAGTGATATTTAAAAGGAAAATATAACAAATAATCAAGTAATAAGAGCTTTATATAATTAATATATTTTTCTTCTTTTTTTAAATGTTAACACACACACATTATTAAATGGTTGGGGAAAAAGATACTAAGTACATACATATTATTGTTCCACATAGATTACCGTCTACCGAAAAGAGAGGTACACTTGTGAAACAAGCTTCATGTACTACCACAAAGTTCCGTAAGATTCAAGACATCAAATCGGTTAATTAACGTTAAATCATTGTAACACGTGAAGAAAAGTTTCAACGTCGGCAAACAAATACCTTTTCCTGAAAAATCAGGTCAATATATCAGACCATTAGACTAACAATAAACTAGGCTAGCAAATCAGATTTAGACTTTGCTGGATACTAAAACTGAATCGTTAGTAACTGGGTGCTCAAAACAAATTTGAAACTTATAAACAATCATCAAATATTATGTTAACTCAAGAAGCATAGTTTATGCAGAGAACCAAAAATAAAATTCGAGAATCATTTTGGAATATTTATAGACTATTTTGGAACTTCCTCTTAATATGCAGCGATGAATTTCGGTCCTTGTCCAGCCTCGTCCGACTAGGCCAAACAATTCCAGACGCCTTGCCGGAAAAAGCAAAATCCTGTTGCGAGCTGTTATACTGTGCAAAAATGTACCCATTCCAAGCAATAGTCAAAGCCAAAAAATAAAACCCAAACCCACCTGTTATCTAATTTATTCCGAAAAAAAATATACATTGTAACTTTAAACCTCTTGTCGTCTTCTTTGAGGAACAGAAAACATAGAAGAACAACGTTTTACGTTTGCATACATACACGATCTAAAAATTTTATGAGATAGACTTCGCAATACAATTGTAATAGCCGAGTCACTAATTTTCATTTAAAATGGCATACACTGCCAATTAAGTTTCAGTTAATATTATATCGACATTTTTTTTAAACCCTGTTCGTAAATCTCAACATAGTAATCCTCTCACAATAGACACTATTTTAGTAAATGACCGCCATTAATACTTAAAAGAGCAATTTTAAAGAATCCACCTAATTTAATATATTTTCGTTTCAACTCTGTCGGAGAAGCTCTGCTCTGCTCTGAATAAGACAAGATTCGAAAGTGAGTTAATTATTATGACCCATCCACATTTCACAACCATAATTCAAATGTCGCTTTGCAATTCGTGAGAGCTTGAATATTTTAGTCAGCAATATACAGAAAATATAAAAAAGAAATGTCAAATCGCCAATCTCAGAAGAGTAATAGGATCTGAAGTCAGCGGAAGCCTGTACTTCACCTTACTGCTAATGTGGTGACCTTTGACAGCAAGAGAGAGAGAGTAAAAACGACGAGTTGTGTGAAATTTCGAGCTATGAAGCTCATGTCTTCCATCTGAATTGAAAGTGTCGTTGATGAAGAAGGGCCTAAATGAGATGATTAGGGAGCCACTGTCGCAACCCTAAGCAATCGATGAGGGGGTGGAGGGTATAAAGAGGAGAGGGGAAGAAAGCTGTGAGTACAAAAGTGTTTAGAGGTGGAATTTCAGCGAGACTACGATGTTATGAAGCAGCAAGAGAGGCTGAGCTCTTCAAGAAAATGATGAAATTCATGTCAGTGAGTTTTAAGTGATCTGAGGTGTGGCGTACTTGGTTATCTGGGATGAGGCACGCGATGGATATGGCGGATAGGTTGGGCAGTGCCCAGGTGTTGGAGGGTAGGATAACTGGATTGGTACACGCGGTTCCAGAAAGAGTGACACAAATGATCTATGGTTACTTCAATCATGGGCAGAGAGAGATCTTCATGAAGTTGTACTATGCGTGTGTCACGGCTATGTCCTGTTATCATCCTAGCGGCTCTATTTTGAATTTGCTTAAGAAGGGTATGGTGCGTGGGATCAGCATGGTCCCATGCTGGCGCAGCATATGTTAAGGTGGGTCTAATCATAATAAGGTAAATGTGCAACTTAGTCTGGATGGTGAGATCATGACTGCTTAGTAATGGATATAAGGCGAGTAGACGAGAGAGAGCTTTTGTAGTAGCAACGGTCTTGAGGTGAAGTTGGAAAAGAAGGGTGCGGTCCAAGTCTACACCAAGATAGCGTGCATGTTGACTGTATGTAAGCTGGGTTCCAAAGAGCATGAGAGGCGGCACTACTCGTGTGCGTCGTTTGGAGAAGTATACAACCGTTGTCTTCTCAGCATTTAATTTCATTCGCCATTGAGTTGTCCAGTTTTCAATTGAATCAAGATGCTGTTGAGGGTAGAGATGTGAGTAGCGAAGATTGCGAGAAGATGCGAAGATGGCTGTGTCGTCAGCAAACGTGGCAATAGTGGTGTGCACATGCGTTGGAATATCGGAAGTATACAGATTGAAAAGGATAGGAGCTAGGACGGATCCCTGTGGTACTCCTGCAGTGATGGAATTGTGTGTAGAATTCTGGCCATTGTAATTGACGTGGAAGCTGAGCTGCTGAAAGTAGGATTGTAACAAACGAAGGTACTGATAGTGGAAACAAAATTTACTGAGTTTGTATATTAAACCGTTGTGCCAAACACGATCAAAAGCTTTCGAGGTGTCAATGAATATGCCAATTGTATGTCCTCGGGTTGTTGAACTGTAACGTTATTTCTTCCACAATTCGAACAAGTTGCGCCGTGGTATCAAATTTTGGACGGAAATCAAATTGATGAGTGGGAAGCAAATTTCGTTCCTGCATGTGCTTAGAGAGCCGAACATGAAGTAAACGTTCAAATACTTTGCTTACAGTGGACAGCAGACTAATCGGTCGATGATGTTCTGGATATGAGAGATCCTTGCCAGTTTCTGGGATGGTGATGACTTTAGCAACTTTCCATTGAGAAGGGAAATAACTGTGTTGGAGTATGGCATTAAAAAGCATAGTGATCAGTACTTACATTTTTCGAGGTAAATGTTTTAGAGCCATAGGTGAAATTTTGTCAGGTCCAGCAGCAAGACGATTGTGTAGTTTTTGGATGGTTCTTCGGAGTTCTCGTGGAGTAATAAGCGAGGCTGCAGGATGTGGTACGGAGGCAGTGATGAACTGTTCGGATAGTGTCTTCGTCGTAGGGTTCAGCATTTACCATGAATTGCGTTTCCAGATGTTCGGCAAAAGTGTTAGCTTTATCAGTAGATGTATAAACTAATCCTAGAATTCCATGGAGTGGCCAATTGAAATCTGTTTGCGTAGTTTTAGTGAAGGATTTTGCTCGATTCCAAAATTGATGATTCGGTTCCTGAAGGTGTTGTAACTTTTCAGACAAACAGTTTGCAGCAAGGCGCTGTATGCGATATTTAACTACATTCACGAGTAAATTCCAGATGTATTTCTATTGATGGTGTTGAGTTGTCTGCCATCTTTTGCGGGGCCATAGCTTTAAAGTTATGAGAGCGTGTGTTCGTAACTGTTCCGTAGTGGGTTTGAGCAAAGAATTAGGACGTTGAATAGAGGTAGTGGTGGCATATAGTGCTGACTTGATTTTATTGGTAATAGAATCAACAGTCGAGTCAATGTCAGCTGGAGAACGAAGAGTAAGTTTAGTGTTCGTGGTGTTTGCTAATATTTGACAGTAACGATCCCAGTCCGTGGAGTAAACAGGTGGTATTTGCGTATTGATAATGGAGTGATGATGATGTATGTCCATAATGACAGGAATGTGATCATGTGTGAATCCAAGGCAGAGATGGCGTGTGGTCCGTCAATGACGACAATGTCTTTGAGTAGTGCCATGTCCAGAACGTCAGGTCGTCCGCCTTGTTTGGAGAAGTGCGTAGGTTCAGTAGGTGCAATTGGGATGACATCTAGACGAGGTAGAGCACGATAAAGAACTTTTCCAGCTTGACTGGATATTCTTGAGTTCCAATCAGGATGTTTGGAATTGATGTCGCCAGCGATGAGAACTGTTTCCTAACGCACTAAGGAGACGTATATCAGTGTTTAACGGAACGCAAGGTTTTCTGTAGGCTGCAATAATAATGATGTCGGAATCTGAAGCGTATAGTTTGACACCAGATGTTTTAATGGACTGGAGAGCCGGCAATGAAATTTCTTGAATAGGTAGGTAATTTTTGAAAATTATGGCAGTACCTCCTTTAAGGCCAGGACGATCAGTACGGAAAATATTATAATTTTGTAGTTTCCATCGGTGATAGTGTTTGAGATCGCTTTCATTCAATAGGAGAATATCAATACGTTATTCCTGTAGAAAGTATTTAATAAGATGTGACTGTGACCATACTCCATCGGCATTAAAGAAACCAATGCGTAAATGTATTGCTAGAATCGGTTTATTCTGTGCCATCATCGAGAGATGATGATTTGGACTATGATTGAAAGTTTGGTAAGTAAGTCAGCATCTGGCGCGAGGGTTGAAAGCCCTTGCTGTGTACGGGTGAGTAGTTTCATTATATTTAAGCCTTGAAATAAACTCGTGATAAGATTGCTACAAAGGCCAGAAAGTGAAAAACCAATATTGTTTGATGCAGTCTGTTGAGTTTGCTTCTTGCCAGAGAGAGTAGATTGTAACTGAGTAGATGATCTGACTTGATTTATTGTTGATGAAGCGGAGTTGTTATTAGCAGATGCGATGGTGTTAGTGTCATTGGTAAAGGGTTTGGTGGCAGTATTGTCATTGTTTAGAGTTGAAGTCTTCTTGTTGGCTGAGGATGATGAAGCAGGTGTAGCAGTAGTTTTTGCCTTTTGAGCGCGCCGTTGTTCCAGCGCAGTTTTGAAAATTTTACAACCGCGATAATTCGCAGGATGGTCCCCACCACAATTGACAATGTGCAGGAGTGTTACTCTGTTTCTTACATTCCTTAGTGATGTGATCTTCGCCACATTTAACGCATTTGGGGTAACAGATAAAAGTTTGTCTGGAGTGCCCCAAACGTTGACAGAGATAACACTGGAGAATATCAGGAGGTCGGTAAAGTCCCACTTGAACTCTATAGCTCCAAAGATATTGAAGTCCGTAGATTTCCTTGTTATCTACACTTTCTGGTGGAGAAACTAAGAATAGTGTGTATGCGATACGATCCTTGGTTTGTTTGTCACGACCAAACATTTGAGTTACTAGTTGCAGGGAATCTGAGATCATGCAAATCATCTAGTATGTCCTGTGTCGGCGTGTCCGCGGCCTGATTACGACTTTAAAAGGTTTATCCTGTTTGGGAGTTCCAGTAGAATGCTGCAATTTTTGTTGTTGACAATAAGCCAAGAGTTTGTCATGATCTGTTTTAGTGCTAGCTTGAAAGCGAACATGATCTTTGGAATGAGTGATTGTTGTCTTATCATGACAGATTGCAGAAAGTGTCTTGGTAAATTTAAATTTATTGTTAACGCCGTAGATGAAGAGAGGTGGTAGTTTGCTTTTGTTTACTTTTGATGTAGTTGATGCAGTACGCCATTATCCTGAAGTGACTGAAAACGGTTTTGTGTTGAGATTTGTGTAGCTGAGTTGTGGAGTTTTCGCAATTTGCCAGCTTTGTAAGGATGATTCCAACTTTTAACTTCCATGCCGTTGTCGGATTCACTGGTTGAAATAGTGTTTAGATTCACTTTCTGTTTTGTTGCCGATGTTGGCGAGTCATTCTTTGGAGGTAAGTCTGGATATTCCTGATGTAATTAAAAGTTAATATTATCTTGAGTTTGCATAGCATTCTGTTCATCAGATGAAGAGATATCCTGATAGTTGTCATGCAGGTTGTAAGAAGAGGATAAGGGTCGTCGGTATTTAGGTTTACGATGAAGATTTGTGTTTGGAATAAGATGGCGATCTAAGTTACGAGAACGAAAGAAGGCTGTGCCCGTCTTATGGATGGAGCAGGTAGTGGGAAGAGCAACGCTCTTTCTCGGTTTAATTCTGGATTTCGTACTGACTGCTTTGGAGTTTTGATAATTCTGCTGATTTAGGTGCATTTCATTATCATTTGGAATAACAGTAGCGACACTGATTACGCTGAGGTTTGGGGCTGATAGAGAAAGAAGCTCCAGGGGAGTCCGACATGTCAGTGTCTTGACAAGTGGCGGTCAGAGCCCGGTGGCCCTAGAATGGTCTTAGGAACTTGGCCCTAAAAATGGTGTTTTACGAAAATACTTTGTATTCGATGTAAGACTTACGGGAGAATTTTTCTTTATTTGCTTGTGAACTAAGTTTGCTTTGCTGACAGATTTTGTCACCACATATGCAGCAACAAGTAGCACGAGCTCCTCATACTTCGGAACCTTGACAGCAAAGAAACAGAACGGGGTGGGTAAGCAGGGTTCCCGTAAGTCCCGCCCTGCTGAGTGATCTCTCTCCAACTGCTACCGAGGTCTCCGCAGTAGTAAAGGTTGGTTTTCTAAGAATACCCGTAAAATCATATCCCGTAAGAGAACAATGGGAGAACAATGGGGTTGAACAATGAAGTTAGGTAACAGCTGCAGTATCAGAGACCAGTTGTGTTGTTGGTATTGTGTAACATTGATAAAAGGCTACGAGGAAGCTATAGAAATGGAGTATAATGGCGGCTTGACAATGACGACTGGATGACGATACTTTGAAAGGAAAATGTTAATGCCTGGATATCTTTGAAGAGTGCATTGCGTAACAATGAATTTGAAAAGTTGGCAGATTTCTGAGACCGAAAAAGTACTGTACGTAGCTGGAGATATAGAAATGACGTACAATGGCGGTTGACAATGCCGAGTGAAAATGGCTATACTTTGAAATGCAAATGTTAATCCTAGAATGCGGTAACAATGAATTTGAAAAGGCCAGAGATTTTTGAGACCGAAAATGTACTGTGCGTAGTTGTAGCTATAGAAATGACGAACGATGGCTGTTAAGAATGACGCGATACTTTGAAATGCTAATGGTGGAATGAGGTAACATTGAATTTAAAAAGGCCTCAGATTTCTGAGAACGAAAAAAAGCCAGTGTATGGAGCTGAAGATATAGAAATGGAGTACAATGGATGCAGGAATGTCTTCGAAGACTGGATTACGTAAGAATGAATTTGAAAAGGCGCAAGATTTCTGAGAAAGAAAAAGTAATGTATGTGGCTGGTGTGGGGGGAAAAAAAGTGGTTTACTTGAAAGTCATTTTGGGAGGAAGTGTTGGCCACATGTTTTGTTAGAGTGCTGGCATCTGCTTTTTTTATTCCATTGATCATGATGTGAGAGAATGAACCGAAAGGTGAGAGGGAGAGGAAGAGAGAGAGAGAGAGAGAGAAAGGAATAGGGTGTATGTTGGCTGGAGATTTTCATTCGTTAAGTTGCTTGTGACCTGTTGTGAGTGAAGATCCAAGTGTGCTAAAGTATTCTGTGGAAGCAATAACTAAAGAAAGGTAAGTGAAAATGAATTAAATAATTAGTTTGTTTGAATGAAATGTGCTTAATGAATATAGATATTGATTAGAAAAGCGGGCACAGGGGGAAAAATGCTTATTGCAACAGAATAGTAAAACGTCAATTGTGCAGAATAATGTAAAATGGATATATTGTGTTGAATGTGGCCAAGGTAATATGTTGTAATGAATGAATGTAATGTATTGTATTTCGTTTAGAAAAAGAATGGAGAAACTAAAAATTGATAGCGAAGATAGGAATGAATGCAAAATTATTTGCACATTGAAGGTAAGACAAGTGGTTGTTGGATTACCGAGCATACATGACTTTTGAGCAAGAGACTTTTTTTTAAATAAGCTTTACATGTACAATATTACGCATGTGTCGGTGAGCTGGAGATAGGTTAAAGTTGCCGTTTGCTAAGTAAAAGAGCATTTCAGTAGGTTATAATGTACAAATTGTGTACAGGAAAAGACCCGACGTGTAAGCTTGCGTCCAGGAACCGAACACAGAACCATGAAAATGCCATACAGAAGGAATGGTTCTTGTTTTGATATTTTTGATTTGAATATGTAAATATA